>CM076578.1:1348836867-1348949367 GCA_034641835.2 Pinus albicaulis | reverse complement strand
AAGATGTTGATGTCACGCATCTATCCCACTGCCTGCTATTCCACCATTGGCCAATCTCCCCTTGACACCTATCCTCCACCCTTCCCTTCTATCGTGCATCTTCACCGATCGCGCCCAACCTTCTCCATTGATCTGGCTCCCGTAGATCCAATAGTCCGCAATCAATATCGCGCGGATTTTTATGTCAGGTTTTAACACTTGATTTCTATGTGAAATAAGTGGTTTCACCCTAGACATGTGTCACCTGATGTATGGTATCATGTTCATTCGAGCAAATACCAGAACCACCTGAACAGTGCACGAATACCACCACTGGTTTTGCTCGAAACGAAATTTTATGTTTCCGTGCCAATATTCAAAAACTTTGTTGTTCCACCTGGTTCCGCTATGGAATCCCTCACATCTACGCATATTCTTCCTCTGCAACACTCCTCTGCCACCATACTAAGCCTCTGAAGAAGTTTTAGCCTAGTTGTGATACAAATTAAATTAACTCAGAAACATATTGCAGAAAACATAGATACAAAACTTAGGAAAAACATTGGCGAAAAGGTAGAAGCCTCATGGCTTCCTCATGTAATCTCTCTTATTAAAAAAATTTAATTTACAATTTAAATAGATGAGAGAAGATAGTCCGTGCTATCTTAGACTCTTTTGGTTGAGATAATTTCTCACCAAAAACCCACCAAGATAGGAGTTCCTAAACAAACTCCAACTTTTGAGGAACAACCCAACAACCCAAGAATTAGGCACATATTCCTAACTAGGAATATTTAATTAATTAATTTATTGTTTTGGATTTATTATTGTTATTTTAGAGAGGCTAAAATTCCGCCCTTCAATGACAAATCCAAAATAAGAACGAGGAACCATATTCCAAGTTCTCATGTTGATCCTAAAAAAACATTGCCTGAAAAACTACCAAAGCTGGATGTTGAAAAACTGCAATCTGAAGAGACCATGAGTCAGCTGTATGTCTGATTCATTTCTTAATTTCACTTGACAACTCCATCAAGTGCCAAGTTGCAAAATGATCCATTTGTCCTGTGCATGAAAGCAGCATCCTTTGTCCACTGACAAAATTTGTTGATGCCCACTGGAAAGTTTGTTGATGATGCCCACTGGCTGCTTTTGCTGGTTTTGTCGAGACTTTCAGTCTGAAAACCACTATCAATCTCATTGACATTTTCCCCCCTTTTTCAGCTGAAAGGAGAGAAACTTCTCTGGAAAATATTGCTGAACTCCCCCCCTTTAGGTGTAGGAGTTTTACACTGTTGTACTCCCCCATTCAATTGCATGAGAGTACCATCATCTTTTCAGTTTTGGTTGCACTATGTGTGATTGGATTCGATGGTATAACTAAAGCAATATTTTAACTGTGAATGACCATTCCCAAGGGTCGATCCATTCATAATGTATCTTCAATCTTGTTGATTTGTGTTGATTGCAACATTTTTCTGAGGAATGATTGGACTTGCCACAATGGCTACAGGGATGGAGATCAAAACACTAATCTTCCAGATGACCAGTTCTTTGACAATGAGAACATTTCGATTGGACTTCAAGCTCATATTTTTTGGAATTCTATTTTGACTGGAACTTTGGGTTGCGTGCCTTGCTGGTTGTTTGCAACTGACTCTGAATGTGCTAAGGGGATCTGTTCAAGAAATCCCACACTGACGAACTGAATGGGCTTGGAATAATCAAGAATATGTAAGTTGGCGTCATCTTGGACATATCCTAAGCCTCATTGATTCTTGTTATTTTGAAGTTCTTCCAAGGGCTTGATGATGGGCTTGGAAGAAATTGAAATTGGAACAACTTCGACACTTGAAGTTGTCTGAATGAATGACTTATCATTTGGATGGTTCAAAGACCTGAAAGTATCACTCTTTTCTTGCAATTAAATCCTTTGAAGTTGTGACTCGAGTTGAAGAAACTCAATAGTTTCATGTGTTTTTTGTAGATGTCGTGAAAGATCAACAAGAGTTTCTTTGGTGACGTGCACCATGTCTTCATCGCTTGAGATGATCAAACTGTGAAGAATGTTTAACAACTGAATATGTTGCGCCATCTGAACTTGTGCACTTGAAATTAGGCTCTCTTGCTGTAGATGTCGTACTTTGAACTGTTTCACTTGAATGATAGGCTTGCTTGAATGTGGCTTGAATGGCATGTTTGCTTGATTTGTTGCTGATTGCACTTGCTAGAGTTGTAGAATTGTCTCACTTAAACTCTAGAATTCACGCTCGCTTGATGACGATTGTGTTTGTTTAAGCGCTCACTTGAATGAATAGCCACGCTCGCTTGATTTCGATGTGCTTGCTTGATTGATGTTAGAGTTGAAATTGCTTGGTTGCTTTTGATGGTCGCTGCAATAAACTTCACTCTGGCTTGCTTGATGGTTTGATATTTGTACTGTCTTGACGCAAATTGCTTTGAAATCACACTCACTTGGAGATGTAAACTTGTTGCCTGTTTGAAAAAACTCATGCACTCAATTGATTTTGTGTAAAGGAAGGGTGTCGAACATTGTCGACAATGCACCCAAGAAAATTTACAATGATTCACTTTAAAATAATGAATTCACTTGGCTTCTTAAAAATTCATTAACAATGAATTGTTAATGATTAACATAACATAATGAATTTGATTACAAGTTCTGAAAATAATGTATAACAATGCTGATGTATACTTTTGAGTGTACAGGTACATGAACTTGATGAAGTGAATGCGGATGTAGACAATCTTCGATTATATGTTGAAGTTGTGCAGATGCATGTGTTGATCTTGCAACTATTTTGTTATGAGTGTTGTGCTTGCTGATATTAAACTTTATGTATGATATTATTAATGTGTCACAACTAGACGCAGATCAAAAACAACAACAAGAAGCCATAAAAAAAAACATGCGCCATCAAACACACATAGTGTACCTTAGATCCCCTTATTCAATTTCAGGCGGATCTAGGACACATCAACCCCCCAAAAAAATGATATCTTTATTAATCACTGAGTACATCATCTGAATCAATGATAATGTCAAGTTGACAACCCTTTGAAACAACGCGCCTTCAAAATCTAATTGGATAGTGACACGATCTCTGTCAAAGTAAAACAATACTTTGAATTACAACAATGGATTTTACTTATCACTCCAAATACAAATGGAAACACTCCTTAGCTTTCAAAATTACTAAGATACAACTTATCACTCCAAGGATTTTAAAACATCATCCTTATGACTCTCCTCACAAAAATATTTTTGCCATTTCTTATCTCTCCCCAATCACTTCAAAAACTTTCAACTTTTAAACTTTATCACTTCAATTACAAAGAGAGTCACTTTTTATCTCTTCCATTTACTCATTAAAAAAAATATTTAAACACACTCTCCACTTATTCTCTCTCATGAGCTTTACATTCATACTATCTCTCCCCCCACTTATTACAAAAAAAATAAACGCTTCTCAAAAAGTAAATTTCCTTTTTAAGAAATGAAATTATCATTTTGTGTGCAAAATATAAAGCTCCTCTCCTTATCAATCATGCCACTTATAATTTTAAGTTCCACTACGTTTAAAGGTATTCTCATGAAATACACAAGGTTTACCATTAAATGGAAGACCTTCATCACAAATGATTATTTATTTACCTTATGAAATAACATGAGAGAAACTTCTATAAAAACTTTTCAAAATGGAGTATTTCAACGCACGTGACTACCTCAAAGTGCCATTCATGTATCTACATACGGTGATGATTGGGCACATTCACATGCCAGACTTTGGAGAAATTGGAGTACGATCTTCGAGTTGATCTTTTAAAAAAATATGACTTCACTAAATTGCAGGTTATGCTCTCGTGGAAGTAACGGTGCAAATGTTGTTTTAATGCAATCGAATGATGGCTGGCTCTGTTGGCATCGACATAAAAAAAAAACACAAATTGAACATTGGTCAATTAGATCAATTCATTTAAACATGATTTTTAACCGCTAGGCTAATTGTTTTCAACGCTTATTTAATTTATTAAAAGGTTGGCCATCAGCAAAATGGAACTGAGGTGGAAGCATAACTGAACCGCTTCTTTTCATTTCGTAAATGAATCTCTAGCAAAATTCCAGAGATATTGTAACGCCATCGAAAGGGGAATGCAGTTAAAGTACTTTCTCTAAAAGTGAGCAGAAACTGGTTTGACTTACCAAATATTGGCCCCCTTTTTATCCTATGAGTTTCTCATGTCCCCTCTTCGAACTCGATTTGAGCATTCGACCCTACATCTACAACCGATTGGCAGTATACTGATACGTAATTCCTCCTTTTCACCGATCGGCGTACCACCGATGATGGGTTCGACACTTTAATGGAGCATGGAAGACAAGTTTTCAAACTTGATGATCAGATCCAGTACAGGTGGAATGGGCGGATCTGTAATGCTATCTAACGCTTAACACTCGCCTTCTCGGAATGAGCAGATCTGCAAGCTTAACACTAGCCTTTAATTATTGGTGCAAACGCTGGTTCTAATCATAAAACACTGGATTGATGCCAATTAAAATGTTGTTTTATAAAAACATCGCGCACCATATTTGAAAAAATGTTGTTTCAATTATTTTAAAAGTGCAGAACGCTGTTTAATTCATTTGGGCACCATATCACATTTGTAAAGGAAGAACGACATCATGGTAAACCCAACAACAGAACAGGACGAAGGAAGAACAACATTATTTGAAAGGCCAGAACGACATCACAGTTCCATCGAACACCAATTGTAACACTTCACAATTTGTCGTTGATCTTCTTCAAAATTATCACGTTAATGTCTAATATCGTAGCCGCACCCAAAAATGAAGATCTCAGAACCATTCCACAAAAATGCAAAAGTGATGTTTACCACAAAATGCACAAGCGGTGTTTACTTACGTAACACTAGTTTCAATAACTTTCGACAAAAAATGCAGGCAACACGCTCCTCTGCAACTTCCAACGATCTGCGATCTCCAGCAAATTTCTATGGAAACGCGCAGGGTATGTAGTGCTCAATGTACATTGAGCCAAGAGTGCTCTGCTTCCCCTGGAGGCACCAACCACAAATGCCGAGCAATCCCGAGTTAATTCTCAGCTCTTCTACCTTCACATTCACAATACATCACTGAACTCTGAGCTCTCACTACCATGACTCTGATAACACATGATACAAATTAAATTAACTCAGAAACATATTGCAGAAAACATAGATACAAAACTTAGGAAAAACATTGGCGAAAAGGCAGAAGCCTCATGGCTTCCTCATGTAATCTCTCTTATTAAAAAAATTTAATTTACAATTTAAATAGATGAGAGAAGATAGTCCGTACTATCTTAGACTCTTTTGGTTGAGATAATTTCTCACCAAAAACCCACCAAGATAGGAGTTCCTAAACAAACTCCAACTTTTGAGGAACAACCCAACAGCCCAAGAACTAGGAATATTTAATTAATTAATTTATTATTTTGGATTTATTATTGTTATTTTAGAGAGGCTAACAATTTGTAGGTTTTATTAACATTTTGATGGTGTTTACAGGTATTTAAACGGTGTTTAAGGGGTTTTACGACCCTCCCGTAACATGTTAAGGAACTAAGGGTCGAAGATGATGATCCTAGACCCTGCAAACACAGGAAAGGGGACATCAGGGGTTTAAAACCATGATTTAGTCAGCAGGTCATGAATTTTGGCCTTCAAGAAAACCATCTGTGAAAACCTCCAAGCGCCCAAAACACCTGCAAAAAGCAAAGGAAAAGAAACAACACAGTAAGATCAAGAAAATTCAAAGAGTAGTAGTTCCAAATGAAGGTTTAAAGCAATATTGAAGATCAGAAGCCCTTAAATCACAAAATAACAGCCAAAACAATAGGAAAAAGGCCTAAAGGAGATTAATGATGCCTAATAAGCCTTAAAGGTCGAAGTACGAGGCTCACAACAGCAACACAAGCAGCCAAGGACAGACAGGTCAAGGGAGAAAGGTTAAATGCCACTTCCATAACACATTTTACTTCACTAGAAACTTAAGTGACACCTATGACCTCTGCTACACTCAAAGGGACAACTTGATAGTTACTCTGCTGAAAAAACGCCTTTAAAACTGTCAGAACAATTATTAAGCAGACATGGGGCTGCAAAACCCAAAAAATTACATTTTTGTTGTCCAAGAGGTCAAATAGGGTACTTTAGACCAAGATAGCTTCAAAGGACATGTTAGAGATCTGTAATTTATTAGCAATATTGGTAGATTCCAATTACAGAAACAACATCGTTTCAACCAACTTTCGGATTCTAGGATCTAGCCCTCCTGAATCCGGAGAGGGATCTCTCCAATATGTAAAAAGATGGATTTGTCTTTGAAGTTTGGGGTAATTATATTAGGCTAGTTATGAAGGCCAAGGGTTTGTTTGTTTTTTGGATGGTTGAGCATGATTACTGTTAAAGGTGAAAAGTTCTGAGTGCAAAAAGTTCCAAAGGTGAGAAGTTGCAGGCAATCAGAGTAAGCTTCGACCAAAAATATAGACAATTGCAGTTTTTAGTCCATTGGGCTATGGAGTCATAATAGGATTTAATTAGAACAACAAGAGGCAAGAGTGGTCTATGGGGCAAGTCATCTATGTCTAAGGATCACTTTGAAGATTTGATTTATGGAATGGAGTGATACAATAAGAAGGAGAAACAAATAGATGCAGAAACAAGAGCAGCCCAGGATCTGGTAAGTACTTTGAAACTAGCCAGCCTTTGATACACTTTCAATAGAAAACATCTTAAAACGAAGGGAAACTTGAAGGCAAATTTTGAAGTAGAAACTAGCGGGTCGGGCTCACCACAAATCCTCTCCTAGCTCTTCTTTTACTTGGTTACTTTCAAGACAAATACAGAGATACCAACAAAATGGCCTAAGATCTGGTAAGTACTTTGAAACTAGCCAGCTTTTGACACATTCAAAGGGAAACAATCAGATAGTCTGTGGGATCATACTGGGACCAGGGCTCACCATATCTTCCATAGTTCATCTTCACTAAACATATACTGAAAATAACATCTAAGAATAAAATTAAGCTAAGACAATAAGACGAGGGAACTCCATCATTCCTATGCTTAAACCGAATTAAATTACTCCTAAATAACACATATGGAAGAAAACATTCAGATAAAGATTTTCAGTTAGAGAAGGTTACTGATATAAAGTAGGTCCTAACTCTATGCATGTTGTTCTCTATAATAGAATATGAAACATAGATGAAAATAGAAACAAAATAACAAGTTACAATTAGAGAAACATCACCGTCAACATAAACCAGGATCCCATAAATTAGCTTGTATTGATGCTTCAAACCAGTTACAGCTTTAAGTCCAATGCTTTAGGTTAGCAACCATCTACACATCTTAGTCTAACCTATCTATCACCAGCAGAGCTTCAAGAGCCAGTGAATACTAAGTACAATCAAAAGTTTTTGCTCAAATGTATATCAAAGTTCTACAACCAACCCCTCACTCATCTTCTGAAGAAGTATATCTAGAAGAATGATAAGGTGAGATCTGATAAAATATTTCAATTACAATTAATACAGAGTTAATGTCTTCCTGACCCTTGGGGGGCTCAATGAAGAAACCTTACAGGTGTTTCACTGTATTAATTGATTTAACACTTATGAATTAAGATCGGTGGGAGCTTTGTTGACCTTTGAGGCTTTGTGTAATGTTTGGAGTAACTCTGTAGATATTTCTGCATTGATTTCCTTGTGGAAGTAACTCCATGGCTGTGCTGAGGCAAAATCTGATCTTCTTCAATAACTTCGGCCTTCGTTTGAATGGTTTGAGGAACAAGTGGCACTATGGTAGCTAAGGAATCAATTTTCCTCAGATTGTGGCGGTGGAGGCATTCCTGCTTGTTAAAACACTTTAGGTTTTCTGTAAACTGTGTTTTAAAATGGAGTTGAAGCTTTTGATAACATTCTTAGCCATAATCCCCATGAAACTGTCTTTATTCCTCAGTTCTGGATAATTCTGGTTTTCGTCTCTGACACTCTTTGTCTGTGCCCAATTTGCTACGTTCTTTGCTGCGATGCAGGGCTGCACAGGGTTCATAAGGCATCCATACCTGAGGAAATACTGAGGAAATGTGCATTTCCACCTAGTGGATGATTTCCTTTTACGAATCGAAGACAAGAGGGTTGTAACCCTCCGCCTCTGAATCTTCTTTGAAAATTTCCAAGAAATGATAAAAACCCTGCAAAATACGAAAACTATTAAAAAATCCTGCTTTTATAGATTGACTGCATCAGAGGGCGTGTGAGGAGATTGAAGCCATTGGATGGAATCATCCAATGGTCAGGATTGATCGGGAGCGATCATGAAATGGGTGAAAGAAGGATTAAATTCGAGCCGTCGATTGTGCAGAGATCGACGGTCGAGATTGAACGAGGCAGTCAGAGGAGAAGGATGAATCTGAACCGTCGATCGCGTAGAGATTGATGGTCGGGATTGGGCAATGGAAAGTAAAATGGAGAGATCAGGCGATGAATTGTGGGCCGTTGATATGCAGATCAGATCGACGGCAGAGATTGATTTGCTGCTGTACGATGGCCCGGCTATTGTGCGCGCACCTTCGTTAACCATCGAGAAAATTTGGCGAGCGATTACCGTTGGATCAGTGGGCCCAGATCGAACGGTCCACAACGATATTGCTGGGCGTCCTGGTCTGAACATTAACACGCTATGGACGACGGATGGATGATGGTTTTACAAATAGTACAAGGGACGTGTGTCAAGTGATGTATGGAATCGCTGGTCACCGGGCAAAAACCGCCCTCCACCAAAAAGTGGTGCGATAGAAACCCTGCGGTTTTGGGAAAATGGTGCACGGTTGGGGGGTCCATAGGGAGGTGCGCTCCGCACCGTCGGATCTTATGGATTGAGTCGACGATCGAGATCGCTCCACAATTTACACGGGTGGAAAAATGAAATAAAATGAATTTCGACGGTTTAAATAAATATCAAAGGTTTTTTAATGGTTTGCGAAGAAATATTTATTTAAACCGGATAAGCGCCCGACTGGCTCAGCGTGCAGTCACGGCGCTAGGGTGTATAGGCAGAAAGGCTAGGGACTTAGCCCGAGGGGGCTTAAGCCAAATATATATAACAAAAATGGGTTTTTAGTGGTTTTTCTCATGATTTTCAAAGGTTTTGAGGGTTCCGATAAGGCCAAGAGTGAGTCTTAAACCTTATAAGGGGATTTTGACGAGCGGAAAAGGCAGAAATGTGAAAATGAGGGATTTTTTGTGGGAAATAGGGGGATAGATATATGAGGTTAATTTGGGAAGAAGGGAAAGCAGAAGATGGTGTTTGCAGCAATATTTTGGCTTTGGAAATTAGCAGTATTTCAGAGTCTTTTGGGATGAAAACAATGTATAGGATCTGGACAGAGGCAGGAGGCCTTTAAAAGTCTTCGAGAGCCAAAAAATTTTAGTGAGAAAAAGTGTTCCTTGAAGGCTCAAAAATAGATTTATCCTCCTTTTTGGGATAATGAAATTTTACAGGTGGCTAACAGTGGCTCCACTTGGGGATGGTGCCTTTCTTGAAGGCATCAAGAACTTTCAAACCTGCATTCTCTGGGAGCCTGACCATGTTCCTGATCTTTTAATGTTCTCTAGGAGGCTGATAAGTTTCCTAATCCATTGGGATGCTCTTCCCGTGCTGGGATGATTTTCTCTAAAAGTGTATTAGCAACCATGAAAAAGAATGCATCTTCATCAATACCAACTTCTACCTACCCAATCCTACAGATCTAACATTTTTTCTTCAATAGAGTGCACTTGAATTGGAAAAATCTTTTACACATTTTATTCTTTTGAAAGTAGTAAATATAATTTAATTCTACTCCTTATTTATCCCTGAACTCAGATTTAACAGTTGAGTTTAGATGATTCTCTACCTAATCTATCATCTGTTGGGATTAAACTATCCAACAGATTTTCATTCTCTAAATTCCTAAAACAAAAATTTAAAAACAGTCAAGTCAAGATTAAGTTGTTTGAATTGTTGTGATCTATGGCATAAAGACAAGCTGCACATAGACATTTATTTTTCAAAAATTAAATCAGAAATGGAAGGCTTAAGATCTGAAAATTTGGAAACATTTCCTTCCTCTTTTCACAACTCTGTTTTGACTCTTATTGAGTTGTCTTTCCTTTTCTTCTGGTTCAGATTTTGAGCTAATTAGAACCAGATTTTTACATCTCTTTGACTCAGAAAAATAGAACAGATTTGAGTCATTTCTCTTTGCAACCTTAGGTTCATATTTTGATCATGTTTGAACCTTTAATTTCTATCCTAAACTATCTACTGATAAGCCAAGGTTAGATAGTTTGACATATCAAATTCATTATCGTATCAGCAGAAAATTTAAATCTAATTAGTCAAGATTAGGATTTTTGACTAAATACAAGTGTGTTTTTATAGTAGTGGAATTTAAGCTTGCACACTTTCAGATTTATCTCTCTTTTTTGGTATGGGGCTATACCTTGCTTGTTTTCAAGATCTGCCCTCTTTTCTTTCTTTTCATTGTTTTTGTATTTTTGTTTTTTACAACTTTGAATGCAATGGTGGATGAAATATTTATAATGGGAAAAAGGCTTCAAAACATAACATGAATCAAGAGAAGTAATGCTTAAGCATCCTGCCATTGACAAGACCCCTAAACAATTCTGCTCCATTCAACTCCTGCAAGAAAAATGCATTGTTACTAGCAGCTGAATGAATAGAGAAAGGGCCAAGCCATAGGTTGTCAAATTTTCCATGCTTGCCCTTCTCTTCCCTTCTTGAGTCCCACTTTAAAACTTTGTCCCTAATCTTGAAATTTCTGGCCTTTGTTCTTCTGTCAAAAAACTTCTTAATGCTGTCTTGTTTCTGCAATGCTTTGTTATACACTTCTTCCCTGGTTTGCTGAAGATGAATGGTCTGATTTATTCTTCTGATCATGTCATTTTATTCAGTCTGCAACTCTTGGATCAACTTTATCACTGGTCTACCAAGGTTGTTTGGAAAAATTGCATTAGTACCATACACAAGCTGAAAGGGTGACATACCAATGGATTTCTTCAAAGTCAATCTGTCAGCCCAAATTGCATGAATCAGCTTTGTGTGCCAAGACTTCTTGTTGTCCTCCAACAGTTTCTTGTTGTTTGAGGATTCCGCAAGTCCATTACCTTGAGGGTAATAGGCCATGGAATGCCCCAATGTTATCTGATATCTGCGACAGAGCTCAACCATTTTCTTTGATCCAAATGTTGTTTCATTATCAGTGATGATCTTGGTAGGACAGCCAAATCTGGAGAGGATATTAGTCTCCATAAATTTTATGATAACTGACTCATTGGCCTGTCTACAAGGAATGGCTTCTATCCACTTAGTGAAATAGTTTGTGGCAGTGAGAATCCATCTGTGATGGGCAGAAGACAGTGGATGGATTTCTCCTATAAATTCAAGTCCCCACTATTGAAATGGGGCTTCAACAGTGATTGGATGCAGAGGTAGGGCTGGTAGTTTTATTTTTCATTCAAAAATTTGACACTTATGACAGGATATGATCATCTGGTGTACATCACGGAAAAGAGTAGGCCAATAGGAGCCAGCCCTCAAAATTTTGTTGGTTGTTGTCTTCCAGTACAATTGACCTTCACACTCTCCTTCATGGAACTGGTACTTAACCTTCTCTGCATCAAACTCAGGCAAACATTTAAGCAATAGACCACTTGCATTTTTCCAATACAGACATTTATCTATAATGCAATAGTTTACAGCTTTCAATTTTAGGAACCTTGCCTTTGTTTTTGTCAAACCAGGAGGTGTATTCAAATTAAGCAGAACATAAAGAATATCAGCATACCAAGAGGAATTCATAAAATGGTTTTCAACAATGGGTGTTGAGATTGTTGAATCTTTAATTAAACTGAGAGTGGGGGGTGAATTAGTTTAATACATACATAAGATTTTCAAAATTTTCACCAAATTTAGTTACATCTTAATTTGTGAACAGTCTTAAAATGCTGCAGCCAATGTTAAATTAATGTCACACCACACTTATGTTGAGAGCAAAAAACAATTAAGAAGATTGAAAGAATCACATCAACACATAAGAAACACACACAGAGACAGCAGATGTAAGTGGAAACCCATAAAGGGGGAAAACCACAACTTATTATTGTTGTGATGCAAAGGAAAGCTCCAACTCCCTCTCACCACTGTTTTCTGCAGGCACCAACCTACATGAGGCTCTATCCTCAATTCTGGAAGCTATAACTTGCAAGGAAGCACTAACTCCCTTCGATTTTGTGTAGGCACCAACCTACAAGAGGCTCCAACCTCAGTCAGCTACAACTGACAGCTATCAAGCTGCAACTTGATAGGGAAGTTCCAACTTCCTCAATTTATCAAACTGAATTTTTGCTGATTTACCTCAGATATTAGCTCTGTTCTGTAGCTTCTCTTTCTCCTCTTCTTTTCTTAATCTTCTCTGCCTCACTCTTCTGTACTCTGCCTTCTCTATATTTACTCTCTCTAGCCTGTTTTTTCATATCAAGATGATATTATTTATAGAGTTCCTCACATGACTATTTGTATTTCACAAAGAATTTAGAGTGAACAGTCATGACTCTTTGGCTTCCATCTTCTCATTCCTTTTATCTTCTCATTAAAAAAATAACTGTAGGTGCTTATCTTAATATTACAGTGGCATATTTGCTCTCTTCCGGAGACTTGCCAATGCATCACAAACAATATAAACCAATTACAATGTTTACATTCACATATAATGAAAACTCCACCTCACTCATTCAGCCTCTTTTGGCTCGCTGCGCGTATGTCTTTTCTTTGACTGTGTCTGTCCTTTCTGTGACTATGTTTTGTCTCTTTTCAGCTCTGTCTGCTCTTCTTTCCTCTGCTGTGGTGTAACTGTTAAATACGTGCACCTGTGCCTTTTATATCAGTGCATTTTATATAAATATGTAATAGCTGGCATTAAATCTGGGAAAATTCCAGCTCTTTTCACGCAGCAAGTGTTTTGTTGATGTGGAAGTTCTGCAAGCGGAACATACATACATCCCAATTGTTTTAAATAAAAAATTGCGCTCCACCTTGAGCCGAGGCCCGTGGGTCCACAGACCATGCGGCATATTTCAATATAATCGTCACAACGCTTTATAATAACGCCTTATATATATATATATATATATATATATCGTAATTTCAATTCTTGACGAGCTTATATAAAGTTTTAACATATACACTGCCACTTCCACTATAATCAATAGAATGTCATATATCCAGGCTCACTTTCCATGCTTTCCGATGCTATACTTAACTTCTTCCGATTGCAATTGATCGCAATCGAAATTTCCATTTGAATGTACCAACATTCCAATATTACGAAGCTCCGATTATGATTACTCTGATGCGATACGATTAATCGCAATCGCAAATTCCATTTGCATGTCCCGATGCTCCGCTTTAACTCTGATTGTGATTGGTCACTATTGCGATTTCTCCGATTGCAATTGATCACTGTTGCGATCTCTCCGATTGCGATTGACCACTATTGCGATTTCTCCAATTGAGATTGATCGCAATCGCGAGTTCTAGTACTCCGATGCTATTGACCACTCCTTCTCTAATTGTGATTAATCACAATCACAATATTCTGTTGTGATGTTCCGATTCTCTTATAATCTCCGAGGCGATTAGACTGATCCGATGCGGTCTTCAATCGCAATCACAACTTTCTGTTGCATGTTTCGATGCTCTTATAATCTCCGAGGCAATTAGACTGATCCGATGCGGTCTTCAATCGCAATCACAACTTTCTGTCGCATGTTCTGATGCCTTGCTTAAATCCGATGCAATTGGGAAGAATCCCACCATATAAGGCACTTGGGTTCTGATAGTAAAGCACTCCATATCATTTAATATTATTCTTTGAACCTTTGTGTATAAGGCGCCGAATATGTAATATTTTGTATGTATACTCCTGCGTGGGTAACGATTCCCAGAATGAGATTTGTATATATATATATATATATATATATATATATATATATATATATATATATATATATATATATATATATATATATATATATACTTTGCTGCTTTGGGTTATACGATTCTCGGAATTGTTTTATGTATCCTTCCGCCTGCAGTTAAGCGATTCCCAGAATTTTCTATGCCTCTGCTGTGCTAACGTCTCTGCCTCTGCCTCTACCTTTACTGCTGTGATAACGGTTTTGTTGCTTGACCGCTTCACTGCCTCTGTATTCGCTGCCTCTATCTCCACTACTCGACCGTTTTACTGCCTCCATATTCGACTGTTACATTCTAGCAGTGTTCTTCTGCCTGTCTCCTTTGCCCTGCTTAACTTTTTCTTTTGTCTGTCTCTGTTCTGCTGTATTTTTCCTATTTCTGCTACAACGCTTCTCGACCTCTGCCTTTGCCTTCTGCTACTCGACCTCTGCCTCTATTACATTCATTGCCTCTGCCTTCATTTGCTTCTTTGCTTCCTCCATTGTATTCACTGCTTCCTTTTCCTGTCTCTGCTTCAGTGCTTCCTCCTTTGCCTCTGCCTTCTGTTGCTCGACCTCTGCCTCTGCCTTCGTTGTTCTTTGCCTTCTTTGCCATCAATGACAATATTTCCAACACTCTCCCCCTTTGGCATTGATGGAAATACACTTCCTCTGTTTTCCTGTTAGAATCCTCTCTTTTGTTTCTTGCTCTTCCTCCCCCTTTGACATCAATGGCAAAAGACGACACCTCATTTCTCCGTATAGGCTCTGTCGTTGCATTTCCTTTCTTTGATTTGTGTTTAGACCACCATTTTCTGTCTTTGTACCCTGCTGCTCTAGACTATTGTATAGGACTTGTTGAGAGAACACTTTAAGGATTATTGAACTTGAATATACGTTTTGTCTCTGTCTGATATAGTGAGCCAATATATGTTTTATAGCTGTGTTTCATCTGTAGTGCCTGTTGTTTGTAATCTGTGCTAGATTGCAGACAGGGATGATGCATTTAACGACTGAAAGGTCCTTGTTGTTGTTGTAAACAATGAATCAAACCAGAGCTTACAACTCATTGTAGGAATGGGAAATATCTTTAAATATTAGAAGCCAACTGACTTACCTTTTTGTATAATGTGTTTTCAAAACAAACCCTTCAATGTTTTGGTCAGTTTTAGTTATCAACCGTGCAGTTTTATTTAGATGATAATCACAGTAATTCCTTTATTCTTCAGATATTTTGACTATTCTATCAGAGTGAATTTCTGCAAAAGCATATTCAAGATGTTTGATTGAAAACTCAGCAAACAGCCTTCGCACAGTTTTGTAATTTATATTAAAAAAAAATGCCTTGGAGATATACATGTACCGACTTCAGGAAGGCATGCAATTATCTATATAGAGGAAGATATTGCTTCAACGCTCAATATACTAATTTAGGTGTAAGCAAGTTAATGTTATTTTTGCTCTGCTACTGACCTTTTTCATGCTGAATGCTGATAATACTGAGAATATTATCTTATAGCTCTTTGATCCTGTGGACCTGTTTTATGCTTCCCTTGCCTGCTAATTTCCTTTAGGAATGATATTTTCGTTTCTGTTCTCCCCCTGAGACTGTGCTTTCTCTTCATATTAGAGAGTAGTATCTGCAGATACTACCCCTAATTTATCTCTCAAATATTGAAATGATTCTCTAGAAAGAGTTTTGGTAAATATATCAGTTGTCTGTTCTTTTGTTGGCACATACTCCAGCTTTACTATCTTCTGAGCCACTTGTTCTCGGAGAAAATGATACTTGATTGGGATATGCTTAGTTTTTTAGTGAAGTACAGAATTTTTTGATATACTTATAGTGCTTGTATTATCACATTTGATTGAGATACGTTCATTAATGCTTACCTTCATGTCTTGAAGAGTCTGCTTCATCCACATGACTTGTGTACAACATGCTGCTGTTGCTATATATTCTTCTTCAGCTGTAGACAGGGAGATAGATGTTTGTTTCTTGCTTAACCATGCCACCAGACTTTCTCCTAGATAGAATGCACCTCCACTTGTACTCTTTCTGTCATCTACACAGCTGGCTCAATCTGCATCTGTGTATGCTATCAACGTGAAGCTTTTGCCTTTATGATACCAAAGTCCATATTGTGCTATTCCTTGTAGATATCTGAATATTATTTTGACTGCAAGAAGGTGATTTTGTTTAGGCGCTGCTTGATATCTAGCCACTAGTCCTACTGCTAGCATGATGTCTGGTCTTGATGCTGTCAAATACAGCAGGCTTCCTATCATGGATATGTAGAGTTTTTGATCTACATCTGTAGACCTATCATCAGCACACAGCTTGCATCCTGTGATCATGGGGGTTGTCACAAGTTTGCAGTCCTCCATTTTGAAATTTTTCAGCATTTATTTTAAGCATTTTTCTTGAGAGATGAATGTACCTGTGTTCTTTTGCTGAATTTGCAGTCCCAGGTAGAAAATGAGTTCTCCAATCATCGACATTTCAAACTCTATTTTCATTTCATTAGCAAACCCTTTTGCTAGTTCTTCTCTGTTTCTTCCAAACATAATGTCATCAACATATACTACAACAATCAGGAGTTCATTTTCATGGGATTTTATATATAGATTGCTATCTACTCCACCTCTCTTAAAACCATGTTTTTGCAAATATTTATCCAGTCTTGAGTAACAAGCATGAGGAGCCTATTTCAGTCCATATAGGGCCTTCTTCAGTCTGCACACATAGTCTTCTTTGTCTGTCAATGAGAAGCCTTCTGGTTGTTCCATGTAGACTTCTTCTTCCAAGTCTCCACTCAGGAATGCAGATTTTACATCCATTTGATATACTTTGAAGTTTTGGTAGCAAGAAAATGCCAGAAACATTCTGATAGCTTCCATTCTGGCTACAGGGGAAAATGTTTCATTGTAATTCAATCCTTCAATTTATGAGTATCCCTTACAGACAAGTCTGGCTTTATTCCTGATTACATGTCCTTCTTCATTCATTTTGTTTTTGAATACCCATTTTGAGCCTATGACATTTTTCTCAGTGGGTCTAGGCACTAGTTCCCAGGTATTATTTTGCTCAATTTTGTCCAATTCTTCATTCATAGCATTCACCTAGGACTTGTCCTTGCTGGCTTCTTCAAATTTCTTTGGCTTTTTTTGTGACAACATGGCTATGTATACCTCTTATGTTTGTTCTGTTAGCTGCCTTCTTGTCTGGACCCCTGCTTTCTTGTCTCCTATGATCTGGTCTTCAGGATGATTCTTCTGAGTGCATCTTGAGGGGGCTTTCGAGTTCAGTTCTGCATATTCTGTTGTCTTTCTTGTTTCATACTCATTCTGGTCTTCTTCTTCATGGTTTTCTGATGGACTGCTACAGTTTGTATTTCTTGTATTGTTTGGAAGTTCTTCATCAAATCTCACATCAATACATTCAACTATTTTCCTAAGAGTCTTGTTGTAGCACCTGTACCCTTTACTTTTGGATGCATATCCTAGAAATATCCCTTCATCTGCTCTTGCATCAAATTTCCCAAGATTTTCATCATTATTATTTATGTAACACTTGCTTCCAAAGATTCTAAAATGTTTAATTGAAGCAGGTTTCCCATGCCATAGTTCATAGGGAGTCTTGTCACTGCTTGGCCTTAAGTGGGATTTGTTCAGAATATGCATTGTTGTGTGTACTGCTTCTGCCCAGAAGGTTTGTGGAATAATATTCTCTTGCATCATGGCTCTGGCTATTTTTTGAATAGATCTGTTTTGTCTCTCTGCTACTCCATTCTGCTGAGGTGTCCCGCAATAGTAAATTTTTGTTTTATGACATATTCATTGCATAGATCTGCAAAGTCATAATCTGTGAATTCACCTCCTCTGTCCGATCTGATGCATTTTAGTTTGCATCCTGTCCAATTTTTTGCTAATGCTTTGAATATTTTGAATTTGTCCAAAGCTTCCGATTTATTCTTGAGAAAAGCAACCCATTTCATATTGGAGAAATCATCTATTATTAGCATGAAGTAGGATTCTCCACTTGGTGTTTTAGTTCTTGCAGGTCCACACAGATCCATGTGCACAAGCTGAAGTGGTCTTCTTGTTGATAACTCCTATTTGGCCTTAAAGGATGTGCAAGTTTGTTTACCCAATTGACAATATTTGAATATGGTATTAGATGGCTTCTTTATTTCTGGCATGTCTTTGACAACTTTCTTCTTGCTTAGTCTGATGATGTTATCGAAGCTGAGATGTCCCAATCTTTGATGCCATAACCATGACTCTTCTCGTTTGCTAAGATGACATGCTTCATCTTCCTCTTTCACAATGTACACATTACTCTCTGTTCGAACTCCTTTGAGCAGAGTCTTACCTGTGGTGCTTGATCTGACTTCACAATCTTGTACCCTAAAGAGAACTTCGCAGCCTTTGTCACTCATCTGACTAACACTTAGTAAATTCACTTTCAACCCATCTACAAATAATACATCTTGAGCTTTTCCTCTGCAATTGTCTATGCTGACTGATCCTTTTCACTTGATCTTGCCTATTTTATCATTGCCAAAAGTAACATTACCATATTTCTTTTCATCAAGAGTGATAAACTTGCTTTTGTCTCTAGTCATGTGTTTTGAGCAGCCATTGTCCGGGTACCACTGAATTTTCAGGTCTTGAGAAGTTAGAGCTAAGTCACACTTATTCTCCTTCTTTATCCATTGGAGGCATCATTTTGTTTGGTATATTTTGTGAGTTGATGGATCACATCCTTTCAAAGAACATTTGGAAGGTATATGTCCAACTTGATTGCATATACAACATTTGATCATAGTTTTTGAAGAATTGTGAGTATGAACAAAATTTCTTTGATTCATAAACCTCTTTGAGGTGTTGAACTTCAATATTTGTCCATACTTTCTACATTCAATAATTTTATGGCCAAATTACTTACAATAAAAACAATAACCATAGAAATTGTTTGCATACCCGATGTAAGGTTGTTTTCTCCATTTGTTTGTTTGAGACAATCTCTTCACTGTTTGCATCTTTTGCAGGTTTGAATTACTCCTCGTTGCATAACAATATGCAGCAATGTGTCCCAGCTTGTGGCAGACATAACAGGTGGCATTCTTCATAGGAGGGAAGAATCTCCCTTGATGGCTTCCAAATTTGACATACTCAGGGGCATATGATTATTTTTCTGTCATCTTAGTATTTATTGCATTCGTTGTTACTAGAGATTTATTCTGATCTCTGTCATCCTTATTACATGTTTCTTCTTTTGTAGGAATTGTCTGGGTTGCTTCATCAGTCTTATTTGCTTTTACAAAAATTATTTTTTGTTTTCCTTTTCTTTGCCTTTACTTGATTCTCCTTCATAGCCTATTCCCGTTTTTATCATTGGGGATCTTTGAGCAACCAGAATTTCACTCAAATTACTAGAGCTTGTTGTTTGAGAAGAGTTTATAACCACTTTCCTTTGAGCATTTTCTATTTTCTTCCTAAGACATACTACTTCTTCTTCCAGTCTCTCTTGTTCTCGGGTTTTATCCTTGATTTGCTGAAGTAACATGTCTTCTATCTTCCTGGCTTCTAGAAGTTTTACCTTCAGCTGCATGAGGACTTCTGAGTTTTGTTCTTCTCTTACATACTTGAGAAGAACGTCCTTTTGTTTTCTACATTTCAGTTTGAGTCTGTAAATTTCTTCCAGAGCACTTCTTAGCTCCCCCTCAAGTTCGACTTCCCCTTCTTCTTCTTCATCTTCTAGTAGGAGACCTTCAAGTTCTTCTATGGCCATCAATAAGAATTCGTAGGTTCCTTCTTCACTTGAGGGTTCATTTGAATATTCAGATGTACTGTTGTCTTGTTGAGCATAAAAGGATTTTCTGCAGAACTTCTTTCCTTTCTGCCAGTTCTTTGATTTATTTTTCTCTGACGCTTGATTCTGATTCCTTACTTTCTGGTGAGGACACTTAGTAGCATAGTGTCCCACTCTTCCACAGTTAAAGCATTTGAAGGGAAGTTTACCTTTGTATTTTCCTGAGCCTCTATCCAATTTCTTGACAAACTTTTCCTCTTCTTCATCCGAGCATGAGCATATGTCTCCCTCTTCTTCTTTCTTCTTTTCTATTTTAAAAGTTGCTTCCCTCCTACTTGGCTTTTTCTGTGGAAGCCTCATTTCATAGACTGTTAGATTTCCAAGTATTTGGTTCATGGTCAAGGTCTCCCAATCAACTGTTTCTTCTATTGTAGACACCTTTGGATTAAATCTAGATGGAAGAGATCTTAGAATATTTTGTACAATTATACTTTCTGGCATTTTTTCTCCAAGAGCTTTCATATTGTTAATAATTTCTGCAGCTTTTAGGAAGAAACTGGAAATGTTTTCATCATCATTCATTCTTAAGTTCTCAAACTGGGCTCTATAGACTTGAAGTTTGGCAGTCTTTACTTTCTTGTCTCCCTCATGTATGTTCTCAAGAGTATCCCATATTTCTTTGGCAGAGTCTTTGTGCATTACTTTAACAAACTCTGCTTCACACAATCCATTCAAAATGGAATTCATGGCTTTTGTGTTAGCCACAAAATCTTGTTTTGTTTCTTTCTCTGTGTCAGTTGCCTTCGGGGCATATCCTAATTCCACAGCGGCCCAGACTTCTATTCCTAGAGACATTATGTATGTCCTCATTCTGATTTTCTAGAAAGCATAATT
This sequence comes from Pinus albicaulis, assembly GCA_034641835.2. Lineage (NCBI taxonomy): Eukaryota > Viridiplantae > Streptophyta > Pinopsida > Pinales > Pinaceae > Pinus > Pinus albicaulis. The sequence continues at coordinate 1,348,928,571 of CM076578.1, read as the reverse complement.
TTCACCAGTGAAGAAAGGGGCTTTATTGGTTGAGCATCCTTCTTTACTAGCCATCTTGGGAACCTAGGATCTCCTTTCAGTTGTTAGAATTGCACAAAGGAACCCGCTCTGATACCAATTGTTGGATCTTTAATTAAACTGAGAGGGGGGGGTGAATTAGTTTAATACATACATAAGATTTTCAAAATTTTCACCAAATTTATTTATAGCTTAATTTGTGAACAGTATTAAAATGTTGCAGCCAATAGTAAATTAATGTGACACCACACTTATGTTGAGAGCAGCAAACAATTAAGCAGATTGAAAGAATCACATCAACACATAAGAAACACACACAGAGACAACAGATGTAAGTGGAAACCCATAAAGGGAGAAAACCACAACTTATTATTGTTGTAATGCAAAGGCAAGCTCCAACTCCCTCTCACCACTCTTTTCTGCAGGCACCAACCTACATGAGGCTCTATCCTCAATTCTGCAAGCTACAACTTGCAAGGAAGCACCAACTCCCTTCGATTTTCTGTAGGCACCAACCTATAGGAGGCTCCAACCTCAGTCAGCTACAACTGATAGCTATCAAGCTGCAACTTGATAGGGAAGCTCCAACTTCCTCAATTTATCAAACTGAATTTTTGCTGATTTACCTCAGATATTAGCTCTGTTCTGTAGCTTCTCTTTCTGCTCTTCTTTTCTTAATATTCTTTGCCTCACTCTTCTATACTCTGCCTTCTCTATATTTACTCTCTCTAACCTCACTTTGCATATCAAGATGATATTATTTATAGATTTCCTCACATGTCTGTTTGTATTTCACAAAGAATTTGGAGTGAACAGTCATGAATCTTTGGCTTCTGTCTTCTCATTCCCCCCCTTTTTTTTTCATTCAATAAATATAACATTAGGTGCTTATGTTAATATAACAGTGGGATATTTGCTCTCTTCTGGAGACTTGCCAATGCATCACAAACAATAAAAATTTCAATTACAATGTTTACATTCACATATAATGAAAACTCCAGCTCACTCATTCAACCTCTTTTGGCTTGCTGCGCATCTGTCTTTTATTTGACTGTGTATGTCCTTTATATGACTGTGTTTTGTCTCTTTTCAGTTTTGTTTTCTCTTCTTTCTTCTGTTGTTGTGTAACTGTTGCATACGTGTACCTGTGCCTTTTATATCAGTGCATTTTATATAAATATGTAATAACTGGCATTAAATCTGGGCAAATTCCAGCTCTTTTCATGAAGCAAGTGTCTCGTTGATGTGGAAGTTCCGCAAGAGGAACATACATACATCCCAATTGTTTTAAATAAAGAATCGCCCTCCACCTTGAGCCGAGGCCCGTGGGTCCACAGACCACACGGCATATTTCAATATAATTGCCACAAAATTTTATAACAGTACCTTATATATATACATATAGTAATTTCAATTCTTGGTGAGCTTATATAAAGTTTTAACATATACACTGCCACTTCCACTATAATCAATAAAATTTCATATATCTGGGCCCACTTGCCACGCTTTCTGATGCTATACTTGACTTCTTTCGATTACGATTGATCGCAATTGTAATTTCCATTTGAATGTACCAACATTCCAATATTCCGAAGCTCCGATTGCGATTACTCTGATGCGATACGATTAATCGCAATCGCAAATTCCATTTGCATGTCCTGATGCTCTGCTTCAACTCCGATTGCAATTCGTCACTGTTGCGATTTCTCCGATTGCGATTGATCACTATTGCGATTTCTCTGATTTTGATTGATCACTGTTGCGATTTCTCCGATTGCTATTGATCATAATCGCAACTTCGAATACTCTGATGCTATTGACCACTCCTGCTCCAATTGCGATTAATTGCAATCGCAGTTTTCTGTTGTGATGTTCCGATGCTCTTATAATCTCTGAGGTGATTAGACTGATCCGATGCGGTCTTCAATCGCAATCGCAACTTTCTGTTGCATGTTTTGATGCTCTTATAATCTCCGAGGTGATTAGAGTGATCCGATGCGGTCTTCAATCACAATCGCAACTTTCTGTTGCATGTTCTGAAGCCTTGCTTAAATCCGATGCGATTGGGAAGGGTCCCACCATATAAGGTACTTCAGTTCTGATAATAAAGTGCTCCATATCATTTAATATTATGCTTTGAACCTTTGTGTATAAGGTGCCGAATATGTAATGCACTGTATGTATACTCCTGCATGGGTAACAATTCCCGGAATGAGATTTGTATATATATATAATTTGTTGCTTTGGGTTATACGATTCTCGGAATTGTTTTATGTATCCTTCTGCCTGGGGTTAAGTGATTCCCAGAATTTTCTGTGCCTTTGCTGTGCTAACGTCTCTGCCTCTGCCTCCACGACTCTGCCTCTACCTTTACTGCTGTGATAACGGTTCTACCGCTCGACCGCTTCACTGCCTCTATATTCGCTGGCTCTGTCTCCACTGCTCGACAATTTTATTGCCTCCATATTCGACTGTTACATTTTAGCAGTGTTCTTCCGCCTGTCTCCTTTGCCCTGCTTACTTTTTCTTTTGTCTGTCTCTTTTCTGCTATCTTTTTCCTATTTCTGTTACAGCGCTGCTCGACCTATGCCTCTGCCTTCTGCTGCTCTACCTATGCCTCTATTATATTCAATGCCTCTGCCTTCATTTGCTTCTTTTCTACCTCCATTGTATTCGCTGCTTCCTTTTCCTGTCTCTGCTTCAGCGCTGCCTCCTTTGCCTCTGCCTCTGCCTTCATTGTTCTTTGCCTTCTTTGCCATCAATGACAATATTTCCAATAGATATTTCCTCTTGATCATCTAAAGCATTAATCATATGAATATCAAGAACTTCACAATTTGATTCAGCCATTAAGCTTAGTGGGTTTTATCTCTAAATCATATTCGAGAATAGCAGCAATCCACTTACCTCTCTTACCATCTGGCTCCTATGTTAGAATGCATTTAATAACTGAATTTGGGACAAAGGAAATAATATGTGAATGAAGGATGTATACTCTGAATTCTTTCAATGCTTTGACCAAAGCAAAAGCTTGCTTCTCCATAATGTTATAATTCAAAGGGGCATCCCTCAATGCCTTGCTAAAGAATGCAATAGGCTGCTCTTGTCCTTGTGGGTTTTTCTGTAAAAGGACAACAGCTATGGTATGTTCTGATGCAAATGAGAAAATATAAAAATATTTTGAAAAATCAGGACTTATCAGAACCGGTGTTTTGGTTAATTCTTGTTTCACCAGTTCAAAGGACTTCCTTGCTTCCAAGGTACATTTTACCCCTTGCTCCTTTTTCAGCATGTTTGTGATAGTCTTAAGGAGCTCAGTTAAATTATGGATGAGCCTTCTCAAGAAGTTGATCTTCCCAATGAAATATTGCAACTCCTTGATGTTCCAAGGATGAGATATTTGCAATATGGCCTCAATCCTCTTTGGATCTATCTTTATCCCCTCTTCTAAAATAATGTGCCCAAGAAGCTTACCTTCTTGGAGGCCGAATAGTGTCTTCTTAGGATTTAAAGATATTCTAAACCTTCTGCACTTCTCAAAAAAATTTCTCAAATGTTCTAAGTGTTCTTCATCTGTTTTTGAAAACACAGTGACATCATCAAGATAGATAATGATGAAGAAGACCAGTTCTTCCAAGAATGCTTTGTCCATGGCTCTTTGGAAAGTTTCTCCAGCATTCATTAGACCAAAGGGCATTTTCACATACACGAAAATTCCCCATGGTGTAGTAAAGGTTGTCTTTAATTGATCAGCAGGGTAAACCAAGATCTGATTGTACCCTGAATAGCCATCCAGCAAAGAAATTCTTCTAAACCCTACCACCCCTTGTAAAATATGATCCATCTAGGGTAGAGGGTAGTTGTCTTTTAATGAAGCTTTGTTTAAATCTCTAATGTCTATACAAAGCATGATTTCTCCAGTTTTCTTCCTAGCAGAAACCAGATTAGATACCCATTCAGAATATCTAATAGGGACAATAATACTAGCTTCATACATATTTTTAATCTCCTTCTCAACCAAAGGTAATTGAACAGGGTTTATTCTGCGCAGTTTCTATTTGAATGGTTTTTGGTTTTCTTTAAGGGGAATTTTGTGCTGTATTATTTCAGTGTCATAGGACTTAAGATATTCGTAACTCCATGCAAAAACATCAGAAAAATATTTAAACAACTCAATGTATTTGAGTTTAATGTGAGATGGTAAAGTTTTAGACAAATTAATCATTTTTGGTTTTTCCTCACTGCCTATATTGCACTCCTCTACTTTAGTCTCTACAGGTTCTAGTTTTGGCTTTTGGGCCACATCATCAAAATCGAACAACTCTTCTAAAGGTGCCAGACCTCTAGGCAAACTTTCATCTTTAGCATGGAGAGTTTCCAACTCCTCTATTTCGTTCGTAAGTTTGCTAGACAATAGGTTAATACTGACAGGCTCAAGAGACGGCTCCTCTTCATCAAGAAATTTTTCTTCACTGCAGTCTGTTTCATAGTCTGAGTCCGAACTGTTTAGTTCAAATTCATTTCTGAATTGCATGAAGTCTTCTATTTTTTTTTCATTGTCAAAAACTTACCAATACTTTTTATTATCAAGCACTGCTGGTCTAAACTTTATCTCAGTTGTACAGTCTTTGGTTTCAAATGGTTCTAAGCATGTCCTAGCTGCAAAGGCTAAATTGTGGGCTGCAATGTTTCTCTTCCTTGGGACAAAAATTACTTTGGACTACTCAAATGTTTTTATAAGGTCCATGACATCATTCTGATAGGCTCTAAGTCTGGGATGATTTGCGTTATACTCCCCATTTACTTGCCTAATCATCAATTCAGAATCCCCATATACATTGATTCTTCTGGCTCCTAACTTTTTCAGAAGATGCAAGCCTAAGAGAAGGGATTCATATTCTATTATGTTATTGGAACACTGAAAGTTTAATTTTCATGAAATGCATTATGTGTGATTTTTTTCAGTGTTAGTAATCCAGACACCTGCACCAACGTTAGTTCTAGTGCATGACCCATCAAAATACATACTCCAGAGAGGAATTTTCTTGGTTTTATCTTGGTTAGAGTCCTCTTGAATTATTGTGCTCACGGGTTGTTGTGGAATCTCAGCACTGAGTTGGATTTGTTTTGATTCCCCCAGATTTTTATTTATTTGAGGGATACATGCTTGAATCTCAACGTTTAGAAGTAAGGGACACATGACTTGTAGTTCAAGACCCATATCTGGTTTGTTGTTGGTTAAAGGTTCAAAAAATTGTTTTGACATTTTATTGGCATTTACCTCCTCCTTTCTATCTCCCATTAATTCACTAAGAAAGGAGCAGGTAAGTGACTTGTTCACTCAGTGTTTCATCATTAAAAATGATAAAAGAATCGAGGCCTGTATTAACAGAATAGATAGGAGAGTTTTGTGGTCTATCTTGGCTTGTGACTGTGTATTTCATATGGGATTCCCTATGTAGTATTCTAGTTTGATTGAAAACAGGGATAGTCGCATAGGTCATGTCCATTTTCATAGTCCCTTGTAAATTAGCCCCCCAAGACCTTGAGAGTAACATTCCATACTTTGGGGGCACATCAGCCACAACAATATCCATGACCAAGAATTTGGCTGGAATTTGGGCTAAGTTAACACAGAGGTCCTTGATCAATCCTAAACATTTTACTCTGCTAGAATCAAAAGAGTAAAGGTATTTATAAGGTTTGGTGATTTCTAGACCCAAGCTCTCCATTACAGCTTTAGGCATCAGATTATGAGAAGCCCCTGAGTCATGCATAGTGTTGTGCAAAATCTTGTCATGAATGTTAAAACTCACATAAAAGGGCGGGAAAGGTCCCTCTTGATATTTTCCTTCAATATTTGGACCAAAAATAAGCTCTGGGTGGTCATCGTTAAGATCGACTGTATCATTGTTGTCTTCTAAATTTAAAGCGTTCAAAATTTGTGTCCTATATACATGTTGGGCAGCTAACTCGGTGAGGGGAACAAGAATTTTGATCTTTGAGATTTCCTGTTCCAGGCTGAAAGGAATCTGGTTCTTTGAAAAACTTGTTTCAGCCTTACTAACTGCCATTTTATCAGCAATGTTGGGTTGTTGTTTCGTTTTATTTACATTTGATAAAATTGTTTTCACAGGAGTACTAGTTGTAATGTTACTACCACTAATGTCTGCACTCGGTTTTTCATTGTCTTGAGTGCTTTTTCCCTTCTCGTTATCAGAATTTTTAGCCACTGTTTTATCCTTTTGTTTGAAAACTTTAGGCTTGGTTGCAATGCTATTCTGTGAGGATTTGTCAGAAGTTTTGTTGCTGGGGGTTTGTTGACTAGATTTACTTCTAAGGTCATATTCTCTTCGAGGTTCAGTGATGGCATTTTCCATGTTTTGATAATAATTTTCAATATCATCTCTTTTGTCATCATAGGTGTGTAAAGGCCTTGTTTTTTATCATAATTAACCTCAAAGTCATCATCATCTACCCAAAATAGGTTGATATCATCTTCCTCTGTTATTTGATCTATTTCCTCAACCTCACTCACATAGTTTTGATGAAAGGGAGGAGTGATCTGCTGATCATCTTCCCTAGGTCTGTTTGGAGGTTGGTTCCTTCTAGAATTATGATTTTGGTTTTGGTTCCTATTTTGAGGAGCACTTTGGTTTTGAATTTCTTGTGCTCCCTTAATTATGCTCATCTCTTTCATCATCTCGTCCATCATTCTTTCCATCTTTGAATTGGAAGTGGCAGGTGTGGATTCCTCTCTGAAAGATACTCTCTTCTCAAATTTGATCATTGCTCTTTTTTCCATCAGGTTGACTTCTACAGAAAGAGCACCTCTTTGCATATCTTCAACAGTTGCAAAGTCTCTCTCTCTCTAAGTTGATAGGTCATGTCAAAGTCAAATCCTTCAGGAAACTTGTTTAAAGCTGAGCCTTGATGAGGTTTTAGTTCCTGGGAAAGTGCATTATACAAACTATTGAATCTAGTGCAATAAGATTGCACACTTTCCCCGGGGTTTCTATGGAGGTTCTTGTAATCAGAAAGGACTTGGAGAGGATTATTTTTAACTTCCCATTTGTTTAATAATGATTGATGGAAGCCTTGTAGATCATTGATACTATGGGGGGCTAAGCTTTTAAACCATTTTCTTACTTCTCCCCCAAGACTTTGAGCAAATAATCTAAGCTTGAAAAAATAATCATCAATTTCATTTCTATCAAAATAGTCATCCATGTTATCCGCATGCTGTGATGCAGTTGTAGTATTGTTAGCATCATATAACGGAATTTTGGACTGATAGTCCCGTGGAAGGTTGACTAATGGTGCAGGAAGGACTAGGGGAGCATACCATGCAGCCATGGTAGGAGGTGGGGGTGGATTTACAAGGGTTGGATTAACAAAAGGGAGAGTGGGTTGGAGTGGAGTGGTTTGGACAATGAATGTTGGATGAAGGGATGTGGATGGAACAGCAGTAGATTGCTGAGGTGATCATGGATGAGAGACACCTAAGTTGTCGAGGAAATGTAAATCAAGAGGTGTTGTTTCTCTACTACCAAGATGTTCACTAGTTTCAGGAGAAGAAAGTGAAGACTCAGAATCTAGCTGGATTATATCATTAAATGACCTAGTTATAAATGGATTTACTAATTCAACTTGTGATTGTTGTAGAGCTGAGAGATGTTCAGGAACTGATTTAGCTCTCAGGGGTGGTCTGAAAACAATTGATAATTTAATCTTAGGAGACTTCCTAAGGATACTTTCTGGGTTATCAACTACTTCAGGTGGATCAGGGTCAGGATAGGCTCTAGTGTGAATCTTTCTAGGAGCCACTATGTTGTGTTTTTCAGACCCAAATAAGCAAGACAAGTTCAACCAGATATGACAGTCTTTGAATGGTTAACTAATCCATTTACCTAAATTTCAATCCCACAGTCCTCTAACTGAGTTTGAATGATATTATGAGGATCAGGGTTCTTCCCAGTGGAGTCTTAAGGTATTTTTAGGATTGTGGAGTCGCCAAGTGGAAGTTTTAGCTCTTTTCAGAGGTAAAAGGTTTTATGGTCCACCACCATGCTTGTGAAATATCCCGAAACACAACAAACTCTAACCAGAGATTCACTGGGAGGGCATTTACCAGATCTTTCACCTCTGAAAGAGGATGAGATCCAGAAGCTACCTGGCCGTTTCCAGACTCTGTATAAGAGTATGGTGTAAAACACAAAAAAAGGTACATGACAATGTAGGAGTAAGTGTTTTACTACCGATCTGAAATATTTTTGGTTTTTTCTAAGTTGTTTTTCAGTTGTGTGGTTTCCAAGAATATGCTAACTCTGTTTCAAAACTTAGCTACGGTTATGAGACAAAGACAGTCTACTCTTATGGCTAAGCCAACTAATTTTTCAAGGTTTGATAAAGTCTTAAGAGAATCCTAGGGTTTACCTATATTGTCACTGATTCAAACAAGTTTCATCATGATTACCATTTCCTGGTAGTGCTTGAAAAGGCTGCTTTTAACTCTCAATGTTTTCTTGAATTGAGGGTTCTCTGAGGTCTTAAAAGGTATCAATAACACTTTGTCCCCAGCGGAGTCGCCAGAAATGTTAGGGATCTATAATTTATTAGCAAGATTGGCAGAGTCCAATTACAAAAACAACATCGTTTCAACCAACTTTGGGATTCTAGGATCTAGCCCTCCTGAATCTGGAGAGGGATCTCTCCAATATGTACAAAGATGGATTTGTCTTTGAAGTTTGGGGTAATGATATTAGGCTAGTTATGAAGGCCAAAGGTTTGTTTTTTTTTTGGATGGTTGAGCATGATTATTGTTCAAGGTGAAAAGTTCTGAGTGCAAAAAGTTCCAAAGGTGAGAAGTTTCAGGCAATCAGAGTAAGCTTCGACCAAAAAGATAGAAAATCGCAGGTTTTAGTCCATTGGGCTATGGAGTCATAATAGGATTTAATTGGAACAACAAGAGGCAAGAGTGGTCTACGGGGCAAGTCATCTATGTTTAAGGATCTATTTGAAGATTTGATTTATGGAATGGAGTGATACAATAAGAAGGAGAAATAAATAGATGCAGAAACAAGAGCAGCCCAGGATCTGATAAGTACTTTGAAACTAGCCAGCCTTTGACATGGACTCAAGAAAAACATAAAAGTAAACTAGGATCTGGTAAGTACTTTGAAACTAGCCAGCCTTTGATACACTTTTAATAACAAACATCTTAAAACTAAGGGAAATTTTAAGGCAACTTTTGAAGTAGAAAATAGTGGGTCGGGCTCACCACAAATCCTCTCCTAGATCTTCTTTTACTTGGTTACTTTCAGGAAAAATACAGAGATAACAACAGAATGGCCTAAGATCTGGTAAGTACTTTGAAACTAGCCATCTTTTGACGCATTCAAAGGGAAAAAATCAGATAGTCTGTGGGATCATACTAGGACCAGGGCTCACCATATCTTCCTCAGTTCATATTCACTAAACATATACTGAAAATAACATCTAAGAATAACATTCAGCTAAGAAAATAAGACGAGGGAACACCAGCATTCCTATGCTTAAAATGAATTAAATTACTCCTAAATAACACAGATGGAAGAAAACATTCAGATAAATATTTTCAGTTAGAGAAGGTTACTGATATACAGTAGGTCCTAACTCTATGCATGTTTTTATTTATAAGAGAATATGAAACACGGATGAAAACAGAAACAAAATAACAAGTTACAATCAAAGAAACATCACCGTCAACATAGACCATGATCCCATAAATAAGCTTGTATTGATGCTTCAAATTAGTTACAGCTTTAAGTCCAGTGCTTTAGGTTAGCAACCGTCTACACATCTCAGCCTAACCTTTCTATCACCAGCAGAGCTTCAAGAGCTAGTGAATACTATGTACAATAAGAAGTTTTTTTTCAAATGTATATCAAAGTTCTACAACCAACCCCTCACTCATCTTCTGAAGAAGTATATATAGAAGAATGAGGTGAGATCTGATAAAAGATCTCAATTACAATTAATACAGAGTTAATGTCTTCCTGGTCCTTGGGGGGCTCAATGAAGAAACCGTATAGGTGTTTCACTATATTAATTGATTTAACACTTATGAATTAATCTCGGTGGGAGCTTTGTTGACCTTTGAGGCTCTGTGTAATGTTTGGAGTAACTCTGTAAATATTTCTACATTGATTTCCTTGCAGAAGTAACTCCCTGGTTGTGCTGAGGAAAAATCTGATCTTCTTCAATAACTTTAGCCTTCGTTTGAATGGTTTGAGGAACAGGTGCCACTATGGTAGCTGAGGAATCAATTTTCCTTAGATCGTGGCGGTGGAGGCATTCCTGCTTGATAAAACACTTTAGGTTTTCTGTAAACTATGTTTTAAAATGGGGGTTAAGGTTTTGATAATAGTATTAGCCATAATCCCCGTGAAACTGTCTTTATTCCTCTATTCTGGTTAATTATGGTCTTCGTCTCTGACACTCTTTGTCTGTGCCCGATTTTTTGTGTTCTTTACTGCAATGCAGGGTTGCGCAGGGTTCATAAGGCATTCATGCCTGAGGAAATACTAAGGAAATGTGAATTTCCACCCTATGGATGATTTCCTTTGACAAATCGAAGACAGGAGGGTCATCACCCTCCGCCTCTGAATATTCTTTGAAAATTGCGAGGAAATGATAAAAACCCTGAAAAATACGAAAAGTATTAAAAAATCCTGCTTTTATAGGTTGAATGCATCGGAGGGCGTGCAAGGAGATCAGAGCCGTTGGATGGCATCATCCAACGGTCAGGATTGATCGGGAGTAATCGTGAAATGGGTGAAATAAGGATTAAATCCAAGTCTTCGATCGTGCAGAGATCGATGGTCGAGATTGAACGAGGTGGTCAGAGGAGAAGGATGAATCTGAGCCATCGATCGCACAGAGATCGATGGTCGGGATTGGGCAATGGAAATTCAAACAGAGAGATCAAGTGATGAATTGTGGGCCGTCGATCTACAGATCAGATCGACGGCGGAGATTGATTTGCCAATGTACGATGGCTCGGCTATCGTGCGCGCACCTTCATTAACCATCCAGCAAATTTAGCGAGCGATCACCATTGGATCAGTGGGCCAAGATCAGATGGTCCACAGTGATATCACTGGGCGTCCTGGTCTAAACATTAATGCACGATGGACAACGGATGGATGGTGGGTTTACAAATAGTACAAGGGACGCGTGTCAAGTGATGTATGGAATCACTGGTCATTGGGAAAAAACCGCCCTCCGCCGAAGAGTGGTGCGATAGAAACCATGCCGTTTTGGGAAAACAACGCATGGCTGGGGGTCCACGGGGAGTCGCGCTCCGCACGGTCAGATCTTGTGGATTGATTCGACGGTCTAGATCGCTCCACAATTTTCACGGGCGGAAAAATGAAATAAAATGAATTTCAATAGTTTAAATAAATATCAAAGGTTTTTTAATGGTTTGGGAAGAAATATTTATTTAAACCGAATAAGCGCCCGACTGGCTCAGCACGCGGTCACGGCGCCAGGGTGTATGGGTGGAAAGGATAGGGACTTAGCCCGAGGGGGCTTAAGCCTAATATATATAACAAAAATGGGTTTTTAATGGTTTTTCTAATGATTTTCAAAGGTTTTGAGGGTTCCGATAAGGCCAAGAGTGATTCTTAAACCTTATAAGGGGATTTTGATTAGCGGAAAAGGCAGAAATGTGAAAATGAGGGATTTTTTGTGGGAAATAGGGGGATAGATATATGAGGTTAATTTGGGAAGAAGGGAAAGGAGAATATGGTGTTTGCAGCAATATTTTGGCTTTGGAAATCAGCAAGATTTCAGAGTCTTTTGGGATGAAAACAAAGTATAGGATCTGGACAGAGGCAGGAGGCCTTCAAAAGTCTTCGAGAGCCAAAAAAATTTAGTGAGAAAAATTGTTCCTTGAAGGCTCAAAAATAGATTTAGCCACCTTTTTGGGATAATGAAATTTTACAGGTGGCTAACAGGACAGGCCTCAGAGTTATTACCAGCATGCTAGTTGGTTTTAGATTCAACTAAAAGCAGCTAAACTGGTACAAACAATTATTGTTGTGATTGTTAAGCAGAATGGGCATTTGAATACCTCTCCCCCTCTGTCTTAATTAATATTTTTTACCATTTCTGCAGCACTCTTCCTCTTTGCACCTACATATATTCACAGAAAACTAATTGTAAAGCGTTGGAAAATTGTTAATTGTTGAACTGTTATTGAGTAAGAGTTGCTGAGTAGTTTTAATATAGTAGGCTGGGAAGAGGAGTATTGGACTATAGAAAGCCATTGGACTCGAGTATGTAACTGGTCTTGGACATCAAATAAACAAGCATATTCACTAGATCCTGATCTAAATCGTTGGTGATGTTTTTCCTTACTGTCATTGTTGCTTCTTATGTTTTTCACTTTGTTCATATTCTCGAATAAAGAGCAGGAAATATAGATTAGGAGTTACTTCTAAAATACCCTAATTTTGACTGATAAGCTTTTTCCTTATGTTTTCTTCTAAATGTGCATCTGGGAATGATTTCAATAGAGTATAACCAGTCAAGGAATGTTGGTGAGCCCATATCTTTCTCAGTAGAACTTGAGATGTTGTTCTTGAATGATCTTTTCAATGCATGCTAAGTAGAGTCCTAATCAAGGAAGTTTATGGTTAGCCCTGTCCCTTGCTTAGTCTTAAACAATTGTTTTAAAGATTTCCCTTGAGTGTATGCTGAAAGCAGGATAGGTTCAAAGTCCTTACCTGAACTTAGGTTGCTCTTTGTTTTCTTATATGTTTGCATCTTTCACCACACTTCTTAATGTTTCATACCACAAACTCGACTTAAAGAGATATTTTCATATAGATGACTTGCCCTATGGAAAACCTTGAATAGTTTTTGTGCAAGTAAACCATTTTATGACTCCATAGCCCAATGGATTAGCACTGTTTCTTAACCTATCTTCACATGCTGAAACATCCTTCTACTTATTTCCTCCTTCACTTCACATGATCTTCTCATTTAATGATTCCCAACCAAAAACAAACAAATCCCTTCTACTTCATAACTAGCCTAATATCATATCATAAGCTTTAAAAGAATATCATTCCAACACACATATAGAGAGATCCCTCTCTGAATCCGGGAGGGCTAGATCCTAGGATTCTCAAGTGGTTTTGATGTTGCCTTGTAGTTTGGTATGCCAATATTCCAAATCAAAGGACCCCAGCATAATGATGACTCCGCTAGGGAGTTCTGAGTAAATTGCATCTTAGACATCCTTAAGAGCTCAGAAGACCCACAACATCCTTAGATTGGTTTTCAATTGCTGATGGCGGATATAAAATCATCTTAAAACATTTGAAGTCATCGACATGGCAACTCCACAACCCTCAATAGACCTAAATACTCCACTGGGAAATCCATTCTATCATAAGATCACTCATACTTAGTCAAGGAAAATTTGAGGATTAAGTTTTCTTTGTTAAAGACTAGTTTTCCTCTAAGGATTGTCATATCTAGCTAAATTTTCTTTCTTTGGGTCTAAATCTTAAACATACTAGCTTCAAAAAGAATTCATACTAGACCCTATCGTGACCGAAATCCTCATAAAATAGTTGATAATCCAGAAATTATTCTTAGGAAGTCCCCTATATATAGGGATCCAACTATTATTAGTTCAATTCACAGAGCTAATTTTGTCCCTAAAAACCTTTCAACTCTTCAAGAGATCCAAGTTGACTTAGATTTTCCAAGTAATTTACCAAGAACTAAGTCACTTAATTTTATAGACCAGACAGACTTTGAGCCCCCAAGTTCACCCCAACATAGTGGTGACCATAGTAACAATAGGAAAACCACTCCACCCGATCTTCATTTCATTCATAACTTTGGTTTCTCTCACGCCAAATTTTCTCAACAGTCTCTTGCTGGTACAAGCACATCTGCTATCCATACACCCACTGTTCAAACCACTCCTTTCATAAACCCTCCACTTGTAAACCCTGCATTTTCCCCTCCCATCTACATCATGGTTGCATGGTATGCTCCTCCAGTCCTTCCATTACCTTTAGCTACCTTTCCACAAGATTATTTGACCACTATTCCTCTATATGATGCCAGTGGTTCCATTTTTTCTCCCCAACATGTCGACAAAATGAATGATTACTTTGATAGGAATGAAATAGGTGATGAGAATATTAAACTCAGATTGTTTGCTTAGAGTTTAGGGAGAGAAGTAAGAAAATGGTTCAAAATATTAACCACACAGAGCATCAATTATCTTCCTGCCTTTCATCAACTATTTCTGAATAAGTGGGAAGTGAGGAAAAACCCTCTCCAAATTCTGTCAGAATATGAGAATATTAAAAAGAATCTAGGGAAAGGTGTATAGGAATATTGTGCTAAATACAATAGGGCATACAATGCCATACCAGCTCATGTGAAACCTTCATAGGGCTTAGCCTTAACGAAATTCCCTGATGGATTTGATCTTGAAATGGCCTACCAACTGAGGGAAAATGAATACCTCACACTGGAAGATATGAAGCAAGGGGCAGTGAGCGTCGAGGCAAATTTGATTGTCAAAAGAGCTAGGATGAGGAAAAAAAGAAAGTAACATATAGAGATAACACTGCACCTTCCATATTAGATTCAAAATAAAACCATCTAGCCAAGAGCATGGATAGGGTAGAAAGAATGATAGAGAGGATGGTTGTCCAAACAAACACTCAGAATAGGAACCACCCTCAAAATTAGAACCATAGCTTTAGGAGAAACCCCCCTCAAATTAGACAAAGAGATACTGATCAACAAATCATACCTCCATTTCAAGAAAATTTTGTTGATCAAGATGAAGGAATGATAGAAGAGCCAAAGGGAACTGCTATAAACATGCTGGGAGTAAGTAATGAAGACCCTGCATTTTTCACAAAGGATGATCTGGCCACATATACATATGATGATAATGAAGGCTTAGAATCTGAAGACTATAGGTAAGGATTTGAGAATGCCATCATGGAAGTCCGTAGACAATATGACCCTAAGAGAAAAAAGAACCAAGAAAATCCCCAAACAAAGACCTCTGAAAATTCTATTAAAAACAGATCTGAAAGGGTGGTCATAAGGGCTACTGAAAACAACAAAACAATAGCTAGAGGTTATGGTAAAGAAAAGGGGAAAAGCACTCAAACCACTGATAAATAGAGTGTTGACCCTAACAACACTAGCACTTCAGCTAGTACCCCTGTCAAAATAGTTTTAACTGATATACATAGTAAAAAATAGCAATTTGTTTTTTCTTATAAGTTAGTGACTAACAAAATAGATTTGAGCCTTTCAAAGAATCAATTCCCTTTCAATTTGGAAATTGAAATTGCTAAAATCAAGATCTCTGTCCCCCTCACTGAGTTAGTCACTCAAGATGTATATAAATTTCAGGTGTTAAAGGCTTTGAAAATAGAATAAAATAATGATTCCTTCAACCTAAATGATGATCATCCAACCCTTTTATTCGGTCCTAAAATTGAAGGAAAGTTCCAGGAAGGAGTGGTCCCTCCTTTCTATGTTAGTTTGAATATCCATGATAAAATCTTACACAATGCTATGCATGATTAAGGGGCTTCACATAACCTCATACCCAAAGTAATCATGGAGATATTAGGCCTTGAGATAACTAGACCATACAAATATTTTTATTCTTTTGACTCCAGTAGAGTGAAATGCTTAGGCTTGATTAAAGATCTTTGTGTAAAATGGACCCATATCCCAACCAAATGCATAGTGATGAATGTGGTAGTCGTTGATGTGCCCCCCAAACATGGAATGCTTCTTTCAAGATCACGGGGTGCTAAGCTTCAAGGTACCATGCAAATGGACGTGACATGTGCCACCATCCCTATTTTCAGCCAACTTAGAAAAAATTATAGGGAATCACACATGAAGTTTATTGTGAGTAGTCAAGAAAAATTAGAAAATTCCCCCCTTTACTCTGTACATACAAACCTAAACTTACTCATTCTTTACAATGATGAAAGCTTTGATGAGCTAAATTTGGAAAGTGAGCAGTCACACAACATAACATAAAACATTGGAGGAGAGGATAAGAAGGGAGAGGCTCTAAATTTTTTTGCCAAATATGAATGTTACAACAAATAAAACAGAGAGTATGAACAACCCACTATCCACCAGCTTAGTCAAAATCATGAGAGTCAAGAAGAAAGGCCTCAAATCCATGAAAAATTTAAGGAACAAGACCAACATAAACATGCTATAGAACCCATAAAACTGCATAATGACAGTCAGAACACACAGGAAAAAGGGGACAGGAATGAAAACCACAACAAGTCTGAAACTAACCCTCTATGGAGTATGATTTTTGATGGGTCTTGTAGTAGAACTGGTGGAGGAGCAGGTGTGTGGCTTCACAACACAGATAATAAGTATGCTAAAATACATTCATATAAGTTAAACTTCCAATGTACAAATAACATAGCAGAGTATGAAGCATTCCTCTTAGGAATACATTTACTGAAAAAATTAGGAGCCAGGAGGATATTTTTTTATGGGTATTTTGAACTGATCATTGGACAAATAAATGGACAGTACACTGCCAAAAATCCAAGACTAAGAGCCTATAGAAATGATGCCATGGACCATTTGAAATTTTTTGAGGAATATGAACTTGTTTTTGTTGCTCGAAACAAAATCATTCTTGCCAATGGCTTAGCTTGTGCTTACAGTTCATGTCAAAGACCCTATGACAACAAATAGTTCACAGTCCAAGTGAAATATAGACCAGTTGTCCTAGACAATGAAACATATTGGGAGGTCTTTAAGGGAGATAAAGAGATAGAGGAATTCCTGCAGCTCAGAAATGAGTTTGGATTGTGAAATTCAGACTCAAAGTATGATAAATATTGTCTTAATGAGGAACAACCTGTTGAAAAAGAACCTTCTCCCATTGTAGAAATAAATCTACTAACTAGAGAGTTCGAAAATCAAACAGAAGAGTACATAAACTCAGAAACAGAAGACATAGAGGTACTACAGTCTAAAGAGAAAGGCTTACCCAAAGGACTAGCACCTCTAGAAGACTTGTTAGATTTTAATGATGTTGCCAAGAAACCAACAATAGAACCCACTGAATATGATATTGAGGAATACAATATAGGTAGTAAAGACAAGCCTAAAATGATCATGTTATCTAAAACATTGCGGCTCACATGAAACTGAAATGTATTTAGTTGTTTAAAGAGTTTTCTGATGTATTTTCTTTGAGCTATGAACATTTAAGGGCATATGACACAAAGATCATTCCTCACAAGATACCACTTAAAGAAAATCAGAAACCATTTAGGCAAAAATTATGCAGAATAAACCTTTGGTTGAGAAAGAAATTAGGAAAATGTATGATGCTGGAATTATTGTCCATGTGAGATACTCAGAGTGGGTATCTTATCTTGTAGCTGTAAGAAAGAAAACAACAAAAATAAGGCTCTATATTGACTTCAGGAACTTGAACAGAGCCTCATTAAAGGACAACTATCCCTTGCCTAAAATGGAGCACATCTTAAAAACGGTAGTTGGTTCCAAGAGGATTTCTTTGCTAGATGAATTTTCAAGATATAATTAGATATTGGTACTCCCTGATGACCAACTGAAAATAGCTTTCACTACTCCTTGGGGAACTTTCATATATGTGAAAATTCCTTTTGGATTAATGAATGTGGGTGACACCTTTCAAAGAGCCATGGATATTGCGTTTTTAGAAGAAATAGGCCACATCATTGTGATTTATTTAGATGACATTACAGTCTATTCCAAAATATATGAAGAACACCTAGTGCACCTAAGAAAGGTTTTTGATAAATGTACAAAGTATGGGCTATCCTTGAATCCCAAGTAGACATTGTTTGGTCTCCAAGAAGGTAAACTTCTTGGTCATACCATATCTGAAAAAGGGATTAAAATAGACCCAAAAAGGGTTGAAGGTATATTGCAAATCAGTCACCCCAGAAACATCAAATAACTTCAATATTTTATTGGAAAGATTAATTTCTTAAGAATGTCCATACCCAAGATGGCAGAACTCCTTAATAACATGAAAAGCATATTAAAGAAAGAGATAGGAGTTAAATGGACCTAAGAAGCAAAGAAATCCTTTGAATTGGTCAAACATGCACTTACTCAAGCACCTGTTCTTATCAGTCCTGATTTCACTAAGGAATTCCTCATATTGTCACTTGCATTAGAACATACTATGGCCGCTATCCTATTACAGAAAAATCCAGAAGGACAAGAGCAGAGAATTTCATTTTTCAACAAGGCATTAAGAGATGCACCTCTAAAATATAATATCATGGAAAAACAGGTCTATGCTTTGGTCAAAGCCTTGAAGGATTTCATATTTTATATCTTGCACTCTCACATTATTACATTTGTGCCTCATGTAGTGGTAAAGGACATTTTTTTACAAGACCCTGATGGAAAAAGAGGAAAGTGCATTGTTTTGATATTGGAATATGATTTGGAAATTAAAAGCACTAAACTCATCAAGGGTCAAGGTATAGCATAATTAATGGCTGAATTTAACCTATAAGCACTTGATATAAACATGATAGATGCACTAGATGGGCAGGAAGAATTACCAACCCCACTTATTGAGGATCATTTCCTCAATTCAGCCTCGTATGCGGATATTTTGTATGTGCTTACTAATCTCAATGCCCCTCCTGGTATGTCTAAAAAAAAGGCAATATTCTTGACGTTAAAGGCTGTTAATTACTACCTTTTAGATAAATGTTTATATTGGAATAATTCGAGTGGCTTATTGCTTAAATGTTTTCCTGAGGTTGATGCAGATAGGATAAGGCATGAGTTTCACAAAGGATAATGTCGAGGCCACCTCTATTGGAAAAAAACTGCTAATAAAATCCTTAGAGTTGGTTATTACTGGCCCACCCTCTTTCAAGATGTCCACAAAATGATAGTTGTCTGCCACAAATGCCAAATTTTTTAAGGCAAGAGAAAACTGCTTCGCTTACCCTTGCAACCAATCACTGTTGAAGCTCCTTTTCAACAGTGGGGCCTAAAATTCATTGGGGAAATCCATCCTGCCTCGTCTTCCCAACATAGATGGATACTCACAACCACTGATTATTTCACCAAATGGATAGAAGCCATCCCTTCTAGGAATGCCACAGACTTAGTTATCATAAAAGTCCTCGAAGAACATATCTTTTCTTGATTTAGCTATCCTAGGAAAATTATCACTGACAATGCTACCACATTTGGTTCTAAAAAGATGGTTGATTTCTATCACATATATCATATTGTGCTCGATCATTCCACAACTTATTACCCTCAAGGTAATGGGTTGGTAGAGTCTTCAAATAAGAGCCTGATAAACATAATAAAGAAGTTGTTGGAATAAAATCAAAGGTCATGGCACAACAAGCTGGTACATGCTTTATGGGAAAATAGATTGACAATAAAGGAATCAACTGGAATGTCTCCCTATCAGCTGGTTTATGGAGCAGATGCAGTTTTTCCTAGTAGATTAGGAGTGCCAGTGATGAAGTTCATCTAAGAAATAAAATCAGAGGAAGATATCATGATGAGAAGTTTATAACAGAGCATAGAAAGTACAAGAGAATATCAAAAATTTGTTTGATAAGAGGACAAAGGCAAGTGATTTCAAAATTGGTGACAAAGTACTCAAATGGGATTCGAGGAGAGAAGATAAGGGAAAACATGGCAAGTTCGACAATTTATGGCAAGGCCCTTACATCATTCAATCTACCATTGGTCATAATGCATTTTTTCTACAAGAAATGGATGGTACAGACGCATTTTGGGGTCCTGTCAATGGTAGGATGCTCAAGCATTATTTCTACTAAAATATTAGTTTAAAGCCTTCATTCTTCATTGTAAATATCATTGCTTTGTTTTGTTTAGAAAAAAGAAAAATATAAAAAAAAATAGAAAATAGAAAAGTACAAAAAATAGAAAAGAGAAAAAGAGAAAAAGAGGGCAGATTAGAAAAATAAGAAAGGTACAACCCCGTACCAAAAAAGAAAAGAAAAACCTGAAAGTGTGCAAGCCTAAATGCTACTGCTTGAAAGAGCACTGCTATTTAGTCATGTAGCCTAATCATGACTAGATAGATTTCAATTTACTGCCAATAGGTTAGTGAATAAGATTTGCCAAACTGTTTAATCTTGGCCTCTCAGTAGATTATATTAGGATATAAAAGATGGCTCTAACAACCTCAAAACCTAAGCGAAAGAAAGGAAAAATATTGGTTCTAACATGCTAAAAACTTGAACCATGTAAAGAAGAAGAAGACAGTTCTAAAAAGATCAAAATCAGAACTAAAAAAGAAAGGAAGGACTCTCATTTTTTTCAGATCTTAAGCCTTCCAAGTTTTGTTTTAATTTTCTGAAAATAAAGGTCTATGTGTAGCTTTTTTTTATGCCATAGTCTTACAGCAAATTAGACAGTTTAATCCTGGTTTGTCTATGTTTAAATTTTTATTTTAGAATGTAGAGAATGCAGATCTGTCAGATAGTTTAATCCTGACAGATAGTAGATTAGGTAGAGAATTTTTTAGTACAACTGTCCAATCTGGACTCATGGAAGTTATAAAGGTAGATCTAGATTAGTTTCCTACTTTCAATAGAAGAATAAAATGTTGATGGCAAAAGGTTTGCAAGTCCAAGTGCACCCCACTAAAGAAAAAATGTTAGGAAACTTGGCTATGTAGGGAGTTGTTTGGGAAAATTGATTTCTTATGATGTAATGTTGATCATCTTTTCAAGAAGCATGATCAAAGAAGAAAAGGTCGTCAAAATGAAAAGCATAGATCTACATTCCAGACATAAATTTCTGAGGTTCTTGACACCTCCATGGAGCTGCCATCCCCAAGTGGAACCGTTGTTAGCCATCAGTAAATTTTGTCACAGCAAATGATGGCTAAATATGTTCTTAAGCCTTCAAGAAGCAATCTTCATGGAAAAATGCTAGTTCTTGAAGCCTTTTTGGTGTCTTTTATCTTACAAATCATCTTCAGTGCTATTTCCACACAATATTTTTCAAAGAAGCCCTACTATTATAAAAGAGATTGTTTCAAGCTTCTTCCGCATCATTCCCTCTTCACAAAATTCCTCCAAATCCCTCCATTTCACTCATTATCTCACCTATCCTAACAACACTTGTCTTCTAAAAACGCGAATTTTCCTTGTATTTTTCCCCATTTCTCCTAAAAAACCCTTTAAACCTTGTAAAATCCCTTTATAATGGTTTAAAACCCTTTTTATACTTATCAGAAACCTAAAAGAGGGCTAAAAAACCTTTGTTTTAAGCCTTTTTTTAGAATTTTTGAAGTATTAGTTCTTAAGCCCCTTAGGGCTTCAACCCTCTACCCCTGCTTCTCATATGACCCAAGGCCCATGACCTCCTCAATGATTGTGAAGAAGAATGGGCATTCGAATACCTCTCCCCCTCCTTCTTAATTAATATTTATTACCATTTCTACAGCACTCTTCCTCTTTGCACCCATATGTATTCACAGAAAACTCATTGTAAAGCATTGGAAAATTGTTAATTGTTGAACTGTTATTGAGTAAGAGTTGCTGAGTAGTTGTAATATAGTAGGTTGGGAAGAGGAGTATTGGACTATAGAAAGCCATTGGACTCGAGTATGTAACTAGTCTTGGTATCAAATAGAAAAGAAGATTCACTGGATCCTGATCTAAATCATTGGTGATGTTTTTCCTTATTGTCACTGTTGCTTCTTATGTTTTTTACTTTGTTCATATTCTCAGATAAAGAGCAAGAAATATAGACTATGATTTACTTCTAAATTACCCTAATTCTGACTAATAAGCTTTGTCTTTATGTTTTCTTCTAAATGTGTGTTTGGGAATGATTTCAATAGAGTATAACCAGTCAAGGAATGTTGGTGAGCCCATATCTTGTTGAGTATAACTTGAGATGCTATTCTTGCATGATCTTTTCACTGCATGCTAAGTAGAGTCCTAATCAATGAATTTTATGGTTAGCCCTGTCCCTTCTTTAGTCTTAAACAATTGTTTTGAAGATTTCCCTTGAGTGTATGCCGAAAGCAGGATACGTTGAAAGTCCTTACCTAATCTTAGGTTGCCCTTTGTTTTATTATATGTTTTCTTCTTTCACCATAGTTCTTAATGTTTCATACCACAAACTCAACTTAAGGAGATATTTTGATATAGATGACTTGCCCTATGGAAACCCTTGAATAGTTGTTGTGCAAGTAAACCATTTTATGACTCCATAGCCCAATGGATTAGCACTGTTTCTTGACCTAGCTTCCCATGCTGAAACATCCTTCTACTTATTTCCTCCTTAACTTCACATGACCTTCTCATTTAATCATTCCCAACCAAAAAAAAATAAATCTCTTGTACTTCATAACTATCCTAATATCATATCATAAGATTTAAAAGCATATCATTCCAACAAACATATAGAGAGATCCCTCTCTGAATCCAGGAAGGCTATATCCTAGGATTCTCAAGTGGTTCTGATGTTGCCTTGTCATTTGGTATGCCAATCTACCAAATCAAAATACCCAAAGATAATGGAAACTCCGCTAGGGACTTCTGAGTAAATTACATCTTAGACATCCTTAGGAGCTCAGAAGACCCACAACATCGTTAGATTGGTTTTCAATTGCTGATGGTGGACAACAAATCATATTAAAACATTTTAAATCATCCACTTGGGGACTCCACAACCCTTAATAGACCTTAATACTCAACTGGGAAACCCATTCTATCATAAAATCACTCATACTCACTCAAGGAAATTTTGAGGACTAAGTTTTCTTTGTTAAAGACTAGTTTTCCTCTAAATATTTTCATATCTGGCTAACTTTTCTTTATTTGGGTCTAAATATTAAACATATTGGCTTCAAAAAGAATTCATACCAGAGCCTATCCTCACCAAAATCCTCCTGAAATAGTTGATAATCTAGAAAGCATTCTTAGGAAGTCTCCTGTATCTAGGGATCCAACTATTATTAGTTCAATTCGTAGAGCTAATTTTGTCCCTGAAAACCTTTGTTCTCTTCAAGAGATCCAAGTTGACTTATATTTCCAAGAAATTTACCAAGAGCTAAGTCACTTAATGTTATAGACTAGACAGACTTTGAGCCCCCAAGTTCACCCCCAACATAGTGGTGACCATAGTAACAATAGGGAAACCACTCCACTCGATCTTCATTTCATTCATAACTTTGGTTTCTCTAACCCCAAATCTGCTCAAAAGTCTCTTGCTGGTCCAAGCACATCTGCTATCCATACACCCACTATTCAAACCACTAGTTTCCATCATCCTCCTCCTTTCATAAACCCTCTACTTGTAAACCCCCATTTTTCCCTCCAATCTACATCATGGTTGCATGGTATGATCCTCTAGTCCTTTCATTACCTTTAGCTTCCTTGCCACAAGATTATTCGACAACTATTCCTCTATATGATGCCAGTAGTTCCATTTCTACTCCTCAACATGTCGACAAAAGGAATGATTACTTTTATAGGAGTGAAATAGGTGATGAGATTGTTAAACTCAGATTGTTTTCTCAGAGTATAGGGGGAGAAGTAAGAAAATGGTTCAAAATATTAACCCTGCAGAGCATCAACGATCTTCCTGCCTTTCATCAACTATTTATAAACAAGTGGGAAGTCAGGAAAAAACCTCTCCAAATTCTGTCATAATATGAGAATATTAAAAGGAATCTAGGGGAAGGTGTACAGGAATATTGTGCTAGATATAATAGGGCATACAATGCCAGACCAGCTCATGTGAAACCTTCACAGGGCTTAGCCTTAATGAAATTTCGTAATGGATTTGATCCTGAAATGGCCTACCAACTAAGGGAAAAGGAATACATCACACTGGAAGATATGCAACAAGGGGTAGTGAGCGTTGAGGAAAATTTTATTGTCAAAAGATCTAGGATGAGGAACAAAAAGAAAGTAACATATAGAGATGACACTGCACCTTCCATATCTGATTCAAAATCAAACCATCTAGCCAAGTGCATGGATAGGCTAGAAATAATGATAGAGAATATGGATGTCCAAATAAATGCTCAGAATAGGAACCACCCTCAAAATCAGAACCAAAAATTTGGGAAAAACCCCCCTCATATTAGACAAAGAGATACTGATCAACAAATCAGACCTCCATTTCAAGAAAATTATGTTGATGAAGATGAGGGAATGATATAAGAGCCAAAGGGAACTGATATAAACATGCTGGGAGTAAGTAATGAAGACCCTGCCTTTTTCACAAAGGATGATCAGGGCACATATACATATGATGATAATGAAGGCTTAGAATCTGAAGACTATAGGCAACGCTTTGAGAATGCCATCATGGAGGTCCATAGACAATATGACCTCAGGAGCAAGATGAACTAAGAAAATCCCCAAACAAAGAACTCCAAAAATTTTGTTAAAAACATATCTGAAAGGGTGGTCAGAAGGGCTGCTGAAAACATAAAAACAAAAACTGAAAGTTTTGGTAAAAACAAGGGGAAAAGCACTCAAACCACTAATAAACAAAGTGTTGACCCTTTCGCTAGTACCCCTGTAAAAATAGTTTTAACTGATATACATAGTAATAGCCAGCAAGCTGATTTTTCTTATAAGTTAGTGACTAACAAAACATATTTGAGCCTTTCAAAGAATCTGTTCCCTTTCAATTTGGAAAGTGAAATTGCTAAAATCAAGATATTTGTCCCCCTCACTGAGTTAGTCACTCAAGATGTATATAAATGTCAGGTGTAAAAGGCTTTGAACATAGAAGAAAATAATGATTCTGTCAACCTAGATGATGATCAACCAGCCCTTTTATTTTGTCCTAAAATTGAAGGAAGGTTCCAAGAAGGAGTGGTCCCTCCTTTCTATGTTAGTTTGAATATCCATGGTAAAATTTTACACAATGCTATGCATGACTCAGGGGCTTCACATAACCTCTTGCCAAAATTAATCATGGAAAGATTACACCTTGAGATAACTAGACCATATAAGTATTTTTATTCTTTTGACTCCAGTAGAGTAAAACGCTTAGGCCTGATTAAAGATCTTTGGGTAAAATTGACCCAGATCCCAGCCAAATGCATAGTGATGGATGTGGTAGTGGCTGATGTGCCCTCCAAATATGGCATGCTTCTTTCAATATCATGGGGTGCTAAGCTTCAAGGTACCATGAAAATGGACATGACATATGCCAACATACCTGTTTTCAACCAACTTAGAAGAATTTATAGGGAATCACACATGAATTTTATGGTGAGTAGTCAAGAAAAATAAAAAAATTCCCCTCTTTACTCTGTCCATATAGACCTAGACTCATTCATTCTTTACAATTATGAAAGCTTTGATGAGCTAGAGTTGGAAAGTACACAATCACCCAACATAACAAAAAACATAGGAGGAGAGGATAAGAAGGGAGAGGCTCTCAAACAGTTTTCCAAATCTGAAAGTTACAGCAAACAAAACAAAGAGTATGAACAACCCACTGTCCACCAGCTTAGTGAAAATCATGGGAGTTAAGAAGAAAGGCCTCAACTCCATGAAAAATTTAAGGAACAAGACCAACATAAACATGTCATAGAACCCATAAAACTGCATAATGACAATCAGAACACGCAGGAAAAAGGGGACATGAATGAAAAAAACAACAAGTCTGAAACTAACCCTCTATGGAGTATGAGCTTTGATGGGTCTTGTAATATAACTGGTGCAGGAGCAGGTGTGTGGCTTCATAACATAGAGAATAATTACACTGAAAGCCATTCATACAAGTTAAACTTCCAATGTACAAATAACATAACAGAGTATGAAGCACTCCTCTTAGGACTACATTTACTAAGAAAATTAGGAGCTGGGAGGATAGCTATTCATGGGGATTCTGAATTGATCATCAGAAAAATAAATGGGGATTACACTGCCAAACATCCAATACTAAGAGCCTATAGAAATGATGCCATGGACCTTTTGAAAATTTTTGAGGAATATGAACTTGTTTTTGTCCCTAGAAACTAGAACATTCTTGCCAATGGTTTAGCTTGTGCTGCTAGTTCATGTCAAAGACCCTATGACAACAAACAGTTCACAGTCCAATTGAAATATAGACCAGCTATCCCAGAAAATGAAAAGTATTGGCAGGTCTTTGAGGGAGATAAACATATAGAGGACTTCCTGCAGCTCATAAATGAGTTTGGATTGCCAAATTCAGACTCAAAGTATGATAAATATTGTCTGAATGAGGAACATCCTTTTGAAAAAGAACCTTCTCCCATTGCAGAAATAAATCTTCTAACTAGAGAGTTCGAAAATCAAACAGAAGAGTACATAAAATCAGAGAGAGAAGACATAGAGGTACTACATTCTAAAGACAAAGGCTTACCCAAAGGACTAGCACCTCTAGAAGACTTGTTTTATTTTAATGATGTTGCCAAGAAACCAACAATAGAACCCACTAAATCTGATATTGAGGAATGCAATATAGGTAGTAAAGACAAGCCTAAAATGCCCAAGTTATCTAAAACATTACTGACTCACATGAAACCGAAATATATTGAGTTGTTTAAAAAGTTTTCTGATGTATTTTCTTGGAGCTATGAAGATTTAAGGGCATATGACATAGAGACCATTCAACACAAGATACCACTTAAATAAAATCAGAAACCGTTTAGGCAAAAATTACGCAGAATAAACCCTGTCCAGTTACCTCTGGTTGAGAAAGAAATTGGGAAATTGTATGATGCTAGAATTATTGTTCCTGTGAGATACTCAGAGTGGGTATCTGATCTTATAGTTTTAAGAAAGAAAAGAGGAGAAATAAGGCTCTGTATTGACTTTAGGAATTTTAACAGAGCCTCATTAAACGACAACTATCCCTTGCCTAAAATGGAGCACATATTACAAAGGATAGCTGGTTCCAAGAAGTTTTCTTTGCTAGATGGCTTTTCAAGATATAATCAAATATTGGTACTCACTCATGACCAACTAAAAAAAACTTTCACTACTCCTTGGGGCACTTTCATGTATGTGAAAATGCCTTTTCGATTAATGAATGTGGGTGCCACCTTTCAAAGAGCCATGGATATTGTGTTTTCAGAAGAAATAGACCACTTCATTGTGATTTATTTAGATGACATTAAAGTCTATTCCAAAATAGACAAAGAACACCTAGTATACCTAAGAAAGGTCTTTGATAAATGTAGCAAGTATGGGCTATCCTTGAATCCCAAGAAGACATTGTTTAGTCTCCAAGAAGGTAAACTTCTTGGTCATATCATATCTGAAAAAGGGATTAAAGTAGACACAAAAAGGGTTGAAGCTATGTTGGAAATCAAACACCCTAGAAACATCAAAGAACTGCAATATTTATTTGCAAAGATTAATTTATTAAGAAGGTTAATACCCAACCTGGAAGAACTCCTTAGGAACATGAAAAACATGTTAAAGAAAGAGATAGAAGTTAAATGGGCCTTAGAAGAGAAGAAATCCTTTTAACTGGTCAAACATGCACTTACTCAAGAACTAGTTCTTATAAGACCTGATTTCACTAAGGATTTCCTCATATTTTCATTTGCATCAGAACATACTATGGCCACTGTCTTATTACAGAAAAATCCAGAAGGACAAGAGCAACCAATTGCATTTTTTAGCAAGGCATTAAGAGATGCACCTCTAAAATATAATATCATGGAAAAACAGGCCTATGCTTTGGTCAAAGCCTTGAAGGATTTTAGAGTTTATATCTTACACTCTCACATTATTACATTTGTGCCTCATGTAGTGGTAAAGAACATTTTGTCACAAGATAGTGATGGCAAAATAGGAAAGTGGATTGTTGTGATATTGGAATATGATTTGGAAATTAAACCCACTAAACTCATCAAGGGTCAAGGTATAGCACAATTAATGGCTGAATCTAACCTGCAAGCACTTGATATAAAGATGATAGATGTATTAGATGCGTAGGAAGAATTAACAGCCCCACTTATTGAGGATCATTTCCTCAATTCATCTTGGTATGCTGATATTTTTTATGTGCTTACTAATCTCAATGCCCCTTCTGGTATGTCTAAAAAAAGGAAAGATTCTTGAAGTTAAAGGCTGTTAATTACTGCTTTTTAGATAAATATTTATCTTGGAATAATTCCAGTGGTTTATTTCTTAAATGTTTGTCTGAGATTGATGCAAAGAGGATCAAGCACGAGTTTCGTGAAGGAGAATGTGGAGGCCACCTCTATTGGAAAACAACTGCTAATAAAATCCTTAGAGTTGGTTATTACTGGCCCACCCTCTTTCAAGATGTCCACAAAATGATAGTTGCCTACCACAAATGCCAAATTTTTGAAAGCAAGAGAAAACTGCTTCCCTTACCCTTGCAACCAATCACTGTTGAAGCACCTTTTCAACAGTGGGGCCTAGACTTCATTGGTGAAATCCATCCTGCCTCATCTGCCCAACAGAGATGGATACTCACAACCACTTATTATTTCACCAAATGGATATAAGCCATCCCTTCTAGGAATGCCACATAATTGGTTATCAAAAAATTCCTTGAAGACCATATTCTGTCTAGATTTGGCTGTCCTAGGAAAATTATCACTCATAATGCTGCTGCATTTGGTTCTAAAAAGATGGTTGATTTCTGTCACAGATTTCAGATTGTGGTCAGTCATTTCACAGCTTATTACCCTCAAGGTAGTGGGTTGGCAGAGTCTTCCAATAATATCCTAATAAACATAATAAAGAATTTGCTGGAAGAAAATCAGAGGTCATGGCACAACAAGCTGGTACATGCTTTATGGGCAGATAGATTGACAATAAAGGAATCAATCAGAATGTCTCCCTATCAGCTAGTTTATGGAGCAGATGTAGTTTTTCCTACAATTTTAGGAGTGCCAATGATGAAGTTGGTCCAAGAAATACAATCAGAGGAAGATAGCATGATGAGAAGGATAAATCGCACCATACATCAAACCAGGGAAGAAGTTTATAACAGAGCAGAGAAAGTACAAGAGAATATCAAAAAGTTGTTTGATAAGAGGACAAAGGCAAGTGATTTCAAAATTGGTGACAAAGTACTGAAATGGGATTTCAGGAGAGAAGATAATGGCAAACATGCCAAGTTTTACAATTTATGGCAAGGCCCTTACATTGTTCAATCTGCCATTGTTCATAATGCATTTTTTCCACAAGATATGGATGGTACAAAACTGTTTTGGGGTCTTGTCAATGGTAGGATGCTCAAGAATTATTTCTGTTGAAATATCAGTTTAAAGCCTCCATTCTTCATTTTAAATATCGTTGCTTTGTTTTGTTTAGAAAAGAGAAAAAGAGGGAAGATTAGAAAAAGAAGAAAGGTACAACCCCATATGAAAAAAGAAAAGAAAAATCTGAAAGTGTCCAAGCCTAAATGCCGCTACTTGAAAGAGCACTGCTATTTAGTCATATAGCCTAATCATGACTAGATAGATTTCAATTTACTACCGATAGGTTAGTGAAGAAGATTTTTGAAACCGTTTAATCTTGGCTTATCAGTAGATTAGATTAGGATAGAAAATAAGGCTCTGACAAGCTCGAAATCTGAGCCAAAGAAAGGAAAAACACTAGTTCTAACATGTTGAAAAACTTGAACTAGCTAAATAAGAAGAAGACAGTTCTAAAAAGAGCAAAATTAGAACTGAAAAATAGAGGAAGGACTCTCATTGTTTTCAGATTTTAAGCCTTCCAAGTTTTGTTTTACTTTTCTGCAAATAAAGGTCTATGTGCAGCTTCTTTTTATGCCATAGTCTT
Source organism: Pinus albicaulis (assembly GCA_034641835.2). NCBI lineage: Eukaryota > Viridiplantae > Streptophyta > Pinopsida > Pinales > Pinaceae > Pinus > Pinus albicaulis. The sequence goes on along the minus strand of CM076578.1, from coordinate 1,348,898,677 downwards.
ACAACAAATCAGATAGTTTAATCCTGGTTTGTCCGTGTTTAAATTTTTGTTTTAGAATGTAGAGAATGCAGATCTATCAGACAGTTTAATTCTGATAGATTGTAGATTAGGTAGAGAATTTTTGAGTCCAACTGTCCAATCTGGACTCATGGAAGTTATAAGGGTAGATTTAGATTAGTTTCTTGCTTTCAATAGAATAATAAAATGTTGATGGAAAAAGTTTTGAAAGTCCAAGTTCACCTTGTTGAAGAAAAAATGTTAGGAAAGTAGGCTGTGTAGGTAGTTGTTTGGGAGAAATTGGTTTGTTATGATGTAATTTTGATCATCTTTTCAAACAGCATGATCAAAGAAGAAAAGGTTGTCAAAATGCAAAGCACGGATCTACATTCTAGAGATAAATCTCTGAGGTTCTTGACACCTCCATGGAGCTGCCATCCCCAAGTGGAGCCAGTGTTAGCCATCAGTAAATTTTTTCATAGCAAATGATGGCTAAATATGTTCTTAAGCCTTCAAGAAGAAATCTTCATGGAAAACTGCTAGTTCTTGAAGCCTTCTTGGTGTCTTTTATCTTATAGATCATCTTCACTACTCTTTCCACAAAATAGTTTTCAAAGAAGCCCTGATTTTACAAAAGATATTGTTTCAAGCTTCTTCCACGTCATTCCCTCTTCAAATACTTCCTCCAAACCCCTCCATTTCACTCATTATCTCACCTATCCTAACATCACTTCCTTGTTTTCTAAAAAGGCCACTTTTCTGTTTATTTTTCCCCATTTCTCCTAAAAAACCCTTTAAGCCTTGTAAAATTCCTTTATAATGGTTTAAAACCCTTTTTATACTTATCGGAAACCTAAAAGAGGGTTAAAAACCTTTGTTTTAAGCCTTTTTTCGGACTTTTTGAAATATTAGGTCTTAAGCCCTCCGCCCCTGCTTCTCATATGACCCGAGGCCCGCGACCTCCTACTATCCCTAAACCCTTATCACCCCAGCCCCTGATCTCCTTCACTCCACCAGGACCATACCTTTGCCCCTTCCTTAAACCCCTTTTTTACTTCTCTTCACCCACGCTCCACTTATCCCGTCATACGATCTCCACTGTAGATCGTATTGATCCGACGGTCAGCACAATCCTCGACCCTTTATCCTCATCAATACAACATTCTGCTTCTCGAAAAATATGTTGATGTCACGCACCGGTCCTACTGCCCACTATTCCACCATTGGCCAATATCCCCTCGACACTTGTCCTCCACCATTACCTTCTATCGCGCATCTTCCCCGATCACGCCCAACCTCTGTCATTGATCTGGCTCCCATAGATCCAACGTTTCGCAATCGATATCACGCAAATTTTTATGTCAGGGTTTAACACTTGATTTTTGCGTGAAATAAGTGGTTTCTCCCTGGACACGTGTCGCCCGACGTATGGTATTGCATTCATTTGGTCGAATATCACTTACCACCTGAACGTTGCGCGAATACCACCGCTGGTTTCGCTCAAAACCACTTTTTATGTTTTTGCACCAATATTCAAGAACTTGGTTTTTCCGCCTGGTTCCACCATGGAATCCCTCCCATATGTGCATATTCTTCCTCCGCAACACTCCTCCACCACCATATTGAGCCTCTAAAGCAATTTTAGCCCAGTTGCAGGTTTTATTAATAGTTTGATGGTGTTTGCAGGTATTTAAATGGTGTTCAAGGGGTTTTACAGCCCTCCCGCAACCTGTTAAGGAACTGAGGGTCGAAGATGATAATCCTCGACCCTGAAAACATAGGAAAGGAGCCATCAGCGATTTAAAACCATGATTTAGTCAGCAGGTCATGACTGTCGGCCTTCAAGCAAACCCTCTGTGAAAACCTCCAAGCGCCCGAAACACCTGCAGAAAGAAAAGGAAAAGAAACAAAATAGTAAGATCGAGAAAATTCAAAGAGTATCAGTTTGAAATGAAGGTTTAAAGCATAATTTAAGATTAGAAGCCCTTAAACCATAAAATAACAGTCTAAACAGTCATAAAAAGGCCTAAAGGAGATCAATGAGGCATAATAATCCTTAAAGGTTGAATTACAAGGCCCACAGCAGCAAAGAAGCAGCCAAGGACAGACAGGTCAAGGGAGAAAGGTTAAATGCCACCTCAACAACACATTTTACTTCACCAAAAACTTAAGTGACACCTATGACCTCTCCTACACTCAAAGGGACAACTTGATAGTTACTCTGCTGACAAACCCTCTTTAAAACTTTCAGAATAGTTATTAAGCATACATGGGGCTACAAAACCCAAAAAATTACAGTTTTCTTGTCCCAGAGTTCAAACAGGGCACTTCAGACCAAGATAGCTTCAAAGGACAGGCCTCAGAGTTATTACCAGCCTGCTAGTTGGTTTCAGATTCAACTAAAGGCAGCTAAAGTGGTACAAATAGTTATTTTTGTGATTGTTAAGCAGAATGAGCATTTGAATACCTCTGCTCCTCTGTCTTAATTAATATTTGTTACCATTTCCGTAGCACTCTTCCTCTTTGAACCTATATGTATTCACAGAAAACTCATTGTAAAGCGTTGGAAAATTGTTAATTGTTGAACTGTTATTGAGTAAGAGTTGTTGAGTAGTTGTAATATAGTAGTGTGGGAAGTAGTGTGGGAAGAGGAGTATTGGACTGTAGAAATCCATTGGAATTGAGTATGTAATTTGTTTGGACATCAAATAGACAAGAATATTCACTGGATCCTGATCTAAATCATTGGTGATGTTTTTCCTTACTGTCACTATTGCTTCTTATGTTTTTCACTTTGTTCATATTCTCGGATAAAGAGCAGGAAATATAGATTAGGATTTACTTCTAAAGTAACCTAATTCTGATTGATAAGATTTGTCTTTTTTTTTTCTTCTAAATGTGTGTTTGGGAATGATTTCAATAGAGTATAACCTGTCAAGGAGTGTTGGTGAACCCATATCTTGCTGAATAGAACTTGAGATGCTATTCTTAAATGATCTTTTCACTGCATGCTAAGTAGATTCCTAATCTAGGAATTTTATGGTTACCCCTATCCCTTGTTTAGTCTTAAACAATTGTTTTCAAGATTTCCCTCAAGTGTATGCCGAAAGCAGGATAGGTTCAAAGTCCTTACCTCATCCTAGGTTTCCCTTTGTTTTCTTATATGTTTGCTTCTTTCACCACACTTCTTAATGTTTCATACCACAAACTCAACTTAAAGAGGTATTTGGATATAGATGACTTTCGCTATGGAAACCCTTGAATAGTTTTTGTGCAAGTAAAGCCTTTTATGACTCCATAGCCCAATGGATTAGCACCGTTTCCTCCTTCACTTCACATGACCTTCTCATTTAATTATTCCTAACCAAAAACCAATAAATCCCTTGTATTTCATAGCTAGCCTAATATCATATGATAAGCTTTAAAAGCATATCATTCCAACACACATATAGAGAGATCCCTCTCTGAATCTAGGAGGGATAGATCCTAGGATTTTCAAGTGGTTCTGATGTTTCCTTGTCATTTGGTATGCCAATCTACCAAATCACAGGACCCCAACAAATTTTAAAGAAACCAGGGGTAACGACTGGTCGCACCAGATTTCTCTCCAACTTGGTTGACACATACGATATGTACCCTTCTTCCATAGACCCCTCAATTTTTTTCGTTTGTCTAACAAAACTTTCCAATTTCTTCATGTACCTCTCCAAGAAGAACGTCCAACGATAAGAAACCACCCCAACTAGTTTCATTTCATCTACTAGGTCGATTAGAAGATGAACCTGCAATTCCATGAAACTTGTTGGTAGTTCCTTCTCATAGATACAAACAATCTCAACTATATCTTGATGCCACTGTGGAATGATAGCCACATGAATATCCGTTGATGCGATCCAATGTATAAATGTAGATAATTTATAGATGGCACATCATAGGTCTTGGGGGAAGTCATGTTTCACACACCCATACACAAATAAAGAATAATAACACTACAAAGCTATTAACACATATAAAATTACTTATTTTTTATGATCCCATGGGTTAAAAATTATTAATATAACAAATAATAATTTCATGCTTTTGACATTATACTTACTCTTAGAATATTCAAATGTTGATGCGATTTCAACCCTAACAAATGATCTTCGATGGTGAAGCAGCATCGTAGTGAAGACCCATATGAAGATGGCACCCTCACACCCAACTTCCTTTTCCAAAGAAATATAATATTTTTTATAAATTTATGGGACATCACCTTATTTGAAAGATCAATTAGAGGGACCAACCTCACCTATACTTTATTTTCTTGGCCAATGTTTATTTTTATTTTTTGAAGTAATAAGATCTTTCCTAACAGCCAATGTGTCAATTTTGTTTTATGATACGTGCCTCCATAAATAAGATGAAACATTTTAAAATATATGTATGGGATATAGTAAGTGGGTAATCTTAAGATGCTCCCAATATGAGAGGTTATAAAAGATATATTTCCTTTTCATCCCAATGGGATATTTCTCCACATAAGTGTCGAAGAATTCTGTATCATCGAACATAGGCTCCCCATTTGAATCGAACATTTCTATGAACTTCTTCTCCTTCTCTCTCTATTATGCTCTAAGCCATTCATCTAGTGTTGCTATTGCAGGCCTTTCGGTTCTCTCTCATTGACCATTGAAAACAGATGTTTCTCTTCTGTAAAGGTGTTCTTTTGGGAGGAATACTAGGCTGGAGCAGTCATACTTTAGCTTTTGTAGGTCGTTAGACCATCTAGCTTTCAAAGAAGGTCCACAACATTTACATCCATAATACCCTTTTGTTACAAGACCTACGAAATTTTTGTATACAATACGCATGGCACGTTAAATAATATTATGAAGATTCAAACAATTACAACGAATTAAATTAATATGCTAAAGAATATTATTACGTTTATAAACAAATCAATAAACTTGTAATTTACTAGAAAAAACTCCTACGCCTTGATATTCATTTGTGGTGTAAGAAAATATTCCATAAAATGTAAAATTTCTCCCTACTATGATGGGTCTTGATACATCGTATACATTTATCCCATCCCATAATTCCTTCAATTCATCTACCAGTGGTTGTAAGTAGATATCCATATTATTCACTTGTCGTCTACTAGGGACTATGAGAGCCAACATAAGATGTTAATTCTTTAAGGACAACCATGCGAGGATATTCTTATTGATCAATACTATAGGCCAAACAGAATAGTTGGTCTTCTCGAGGGAATATGGGTTGACGCCATCCATGACTATGCTAAGTGGTAGACTTTGTGCTTCATCCTCAAATTTTTCATGCCATGTATCCTCTATATGCTCAATGGCTATTGCATTTGTTGAGATTCAAATAACAACCAACTCACATCTTTGGGAGGCATTCCATCCCTATAACATAGCTAATAATTTTCAAAAAAAGACACTTTTAATCCTTGGGATTGTAGGCATGTGTCTCAATATATTAAGAGGAGGACCACATGATTTACCCTTATTTTTTTATTATAGTATCTGTCATGCCCAAATTTAAAACATATCTCCTTGTCTACATATTCACCTTTATATAGAAATAAATCATTTGGACATGCATGATATGATATGTACTCGACACCGAATATTTTCAATAGTTGTTTTTCCTTTTTGTAGCTATCAGACAAGACATTATCACTCGAAAGAACTTTATCTTTGCATAACTTGTATTTAGTGAAAAATATTAAATTTAAATTGCCAAAAATTATTAACGTTTATAAAATTGATCATTTGTAATGTTGATTGGGTGACAAGATTTCTCAAAATATAAGGGATGTGATAGTCATTTACCTTAAAAATTCTTAGAAACATGCATTCAGTAAACCAAAATTTTCTTTCAAGTTGTATAGTAACATCATTGTCCCCAACTAGGTAGACTTTGAATGACTTCCAGGTCAAAAGGGAGGGGTGGTAGAAATAGATTTAAGGCTTTCGAAAAACGTATCAGCGATATGAGCATCATCCCCTATTTGATCATCATTCTTGAGTGCATCTAACAAAATTTTCTCCATGGGAGTCATATCCCTTAAGTAATCATCCATATCAACCTCTATTTTATTACCTCAATTTCCATCTTGTGAAGAACTACTATTGTTGTAGTCATTCCTAATTGGTGAATCTGGACATAGTGGGAATTGAATAGGTTGTTGATTCAACCATTCTTAGTATCATTCCTTTCCGATTTTTTCTCTTGATTTAACCTTCTCTCGATTTTACATTTTCGTGGGGTGCAACAAAAGATGGCAAGTAGATTGCTCATCATCACTAGAATCCTAATAATTTCAATAAATATATTTGAGCATGATCGACAATATCAATTAGCAAGCACGTCAATGCATGATTTATTGGTTTGACATTGAAATAATTACATTATACAAAAAATGTATTACCATGATTGTCTAAGGATTGTGGCTAGAAGATGGCATGTTACAATTCGCATGGTCAAGTGCATGTACATTTTCATCTACCAACCACGCCTTGCGGTATACTGCTCCTGATAAGAACTTTCGATGTTTTGGAACTGTTTGAATATTTTGTGCATTTGAACGCGATTCTGAATCTGCATGAGCCTCCAAATTTGTATATGTTAATTTTATTTAGATGGACAAGGATAAAAAAAATTAAAAAATTAGATAATTAAAATATAAATAAAATTTGAAGTAATTACATCTGGAGATGGAATGGGAGAACATTGTGTTATACTTTCAGAAATATTATGGAATGAGTTTGATTTTGAAGAATTGTCCATTTGATATAATTATGATATTTTATCTCTGCATTTGAGAAAACTCAACAATAAATTTTGGTGTACATACCTAAAAGTAATTTCAGTGTGTTAAAAGAAAATTTATTGTTATTAGTGCTAATGTACTATTAAAATCACCAATGTGGTTTTATAAAATGATGCACCGATGATTTTAGTTAACAAACACACCGAATATTAGGAAAAAAAAAACATGACTTTAATTTTTTGAAGTGAAAAAAAAAACAGTAAACTGAAAAATGAGCGGCAAATGATTTTCAGAAATCTAATTTCATAAAAGGTTCTTTAAATAGTAAAAAATATTCATTATTTCATTATTTTCGCCGAAATTTTCAAGGGAGCGATTTTGAGGAGAGACATACATGTAGAAAGAGCATTGCGGATCAACAAAATACTTTCAAACAATAACACTATTAAGAGAATCAGAATTTGAAACACCTTGTGATTCTCACAAAAACCATGTAGTATAGTAAAAATGTTAATTTTACTATAATACTTTTTTTTAACAGTTTCTGTTAGATTTAATTCATGCACAGTAAACATTTTAAATTTTACTTTTCATTTTACTAATAAAATCATTTACAATTTCTATTCATATTTAGATTTAATTAAAGTTTAGAAAAACACAAAAAATAATCAATCTCACCTTATACCTTTTCTTTTTCTTCTTGATGTGACTGCAAAAATTCACACATGGGGATTTTAATTTTAGACTATATGGTTTATATTACTATATATATATGCATTTGATAGCTAACCTGGGGAACCACTTCATATTTAGATCCCAGAGCCTGTCGGCCCTTTCACGATATTTAAAAAAATGGATTTTGTTAATCGGTGTGCCTTGTTTAATATAGAGCACTAGTGCTGTCTTTTAGTATAATCCACCAAGGCATGTATTGACAAAGAGAACTATTTGATAAAAAAAATATCCATTCATTTATATGTTTATTTTTCAAAATAATCAGTTCTGTTAATCAGTGCTCCTGTATTAATATAACATATCGGGTTTCCTATTGACAAAGAGCATCATACAATGTTTATACTGTAGTGGTGGTGAGTTTATAATAGCATATCACATCATTATTGTTTATTTTTTTTTACCATTTTCAGTGCTAAAATGTGAACCCCACTGGTGCGGTTAATAAGATAAACACACTGGGCGTGTAATTTAGATAGACACATTTTTTTCTTGATATTTTTTTTTTAGCTAAAGAGTATATGATCTATTTATAAAATATATTAATGAATGTTACATATTTTATATTGATAAAAAAATGGATGACAAGAGTTCAAGTAGAAAAAATACTGATAGCACATCCAAAAAAGAAAAAAAGGAAAGTTTTTTGTAAATTCTTTGCAAAAACTTATTATTTTTTAACTATATGTAAGTTTAACTAATATGTATTGCTTAGTGTTTGTGTCATGCGGAAACAAAAAATGATGAAGCATGATAAGATTCTTTTTTATCTAAGATCAGAAGAGCGTAAAAGCTTGGTAGGAAAATTGCAGAAGGATGAGTCATGTGAATGAAAAAATACTATCAATCCAATATGAGTTTCTTTTTTGAATTTTCATTAATAACATAGTTAAAAATATTAGATAACATGTTTCTAACAATCTATTAATTAAGATATGTTTAATGTTCTACAAGGAAAAACAATGAAGAAAAGAAATGTTTTTCTAAGAAAATAAAGAAAATAGAACATGAAAATGAAAATGAATTGTTCCTTAGCTCATCTAGAGTGGTGTTAGAGGTTAATGAAAGGGGAGGGGGTGCGGGCGGGAGGAACTTTTACAAAACTTTGAGGAATCTAGTAGAACAAATGTATAAACGTTCTTTCCACTTACAATACAAAAATCAATCCAATGATTCCAAGAACCAAAATCTATTTAAACTATAGGAAGAGTTTCCAAAGAATTAGTCAATGAGACATGTCAGAATTTTAATAGCAAAAATGTACAACAACAAAAAAATAAGCATTCAAAAAGGAATATTCTTATAAAACAATTTCTAGAATTATGTGTATATATTACTACAAAGTAATCATTTCTAAATATCACTTTTGCTATATTTATTTTTCTTATATCAATATAAGAATTAAATATTTTATTGTCATGCTACTATTTAAGAAATATCCTTAAAATCTCAAAGGATGAGCGAGCTGATATCAGAGATATGTCAGTAGGAATGTCAAAAAATGTGTACGAGGAGATGGTCAAAGAAATGGAAATAATTGCATTGAATGAGGAGCCATCCCAACTACAACATGCTTCAAATGTAATATGTAATCATTGAATTTTTTGATTAGGTACAATAAATAAACAATTTAGCATTAAATATTAATTTTCAAGTATTTTCTTACATAAAAGAAAAAAAAGGAACCCATTAGCACATAAAATAGGACAACAAGGAAGAAAACAGTTGATATCAAAGTTTTTGAGTAATTGTTACCTCCTTATAACAACTTAACTAGACTTTAGTTTTGTATATTTTATTTTATTTTATAACAACAATCATTGAATGTCTTCAAATAGGTGCAAACATATAAAGTAGAACCATCAGAAGAATTGATTGACATTGGGGTAAATATGGGTTGCCAGTATATGTTGGCATATCACAAATTAGTTGTGGCATTTATAAGTTTCTATCTTGTTTAACTTAGCTCTGTCTATAATTAATAGAACAAAAAAACATTTTATATTAAATCTGTTATTCATTATGTGGTATAAAACTTACAAGAAACAAAGTATGCAACTACACCAACAAAAGAATTGTTAAAAGAAGGCATGGAATTTTGTTTTGAAAGAATGTGTATAGTTCACGAGTCAATTATTGTTATGTTATATTTCATTTCAATTTACATTGATGTATATTATTTAATATTTCAATTTTCATTATTCTCATCAACGTATCTACACTCATTACACTTTATTTTTATATTTGTAGATGGAACTTGGAGAAGAAGAAAACTATCAACACAGTGAAAAAAATATTTCTCTAAATAACCGAAGTCATGGAAGTAGCTCGAGCAGTGACAACAATTCTAGCATAGAATGATGATCAATATATTTGGATATCAATGCAAGCCGTTGTATTTTTCGAAATAGTTTCCTCTAAAAGTTAGACATTTTGTTTAATGTAATGGACATGGTGTGTGAATTGAAAAACAAAGGGTTACCGATAATTGTCCCATTTTGTATGACAAAGATTCTCTTATTCATATATAATCAAATACATTTTAATGTATTCTATTGTCTTCTTTATTGTCGCTGTGAAATGTTACACCACTGATTAAATATATGGATGATTAAATTTTATAATGAAGAGATGAAAAATCTGATGATATAACAAATTCATCCAAACATCACATTCATATGCACTAATAAAAATTTAATTTATATGAATATTGTTATAAGATATGTGTCAACTTTTAATGAATAATGAAATTAAAATAAATTAAAATAATTGCACTATCACAGGTCGATATTTCTAGAAATTAGAAAATGAACACCAGTGTGTGTGTATGATACTGCGCATCGGTGCATTTCTACGACCTATCAGTGCCGCACCAAATACCAATACCAATTAGAACCCCGATGTGCTTTATTGATGACTACGACCTAGGTGGATAGACATTGCATGCACCGGTATGGTTTTCCTTTAACATGGCGGTGCATTTTTACACCTTAACGACCTGGGGCATGTACACAACCAATACGCATAGGGAGGATAGAAGGTGCATGCACTGGTGTTATTTTTCCTCAACATATTGGTCCATTCATATTTGTAACGACCAATGTTGTTTGTATTAAATGTCTCTGTGCTTTGCAACTATAACGTCCTAGGGCTTAAGTGTTTTGTAACCAGCAGGGGTTGTACCTTTCGTAAAATGCACTGCGATGGAAAGGTAATATAAATGTATTGATGCTTGAATAATATCTAACCATTGGGTGAGCTATAGGTAATAATGCACCAGTACGTTGAATCCGAATAACACTGGTGTATGTACCTTCTAATGGCCTTGTGTGTATTTGTTGTTGACATGCCTCTGGGCTTGAGTAATTTTATTTCCTTTCTGGTGCTCGGTATGTTTACTGCACTGGTGTGTACCATTTAAAATGCATTGGTGCATTTACACATAACACACAGACCGATAAAAAAACATCTGTAAAACCTCCGGCCGCCGAGTTTTTTTTGTTGTGCTGTAGTTCTGTTAGCAACTCTGTCAAAACCTTTGTTACCAGAAATGGATGTTGTAGCAAATGTTTTTCTCACAATTTTGACCAATTTTATAACACTAAAAACATCCTTTATAAACTCCGCTAAAAAGTCTTTTCCTTGTAGTATCTTTAATAAATAAAATCTTTAATTCTCTTATAACCTACAATAAATTATTCCAATAAAAATAATTAGAAACTTTTATAGTACCTTATAGCCTATATGTTTCCTTATTTTTAATAGTGAACAGTAATAAATGAGTCTAAATGGTTGATTATATCTATGTTTGAAACTAAGATATATATTTACATTGGTTAGAATGTGCAAGGCTCTCATCCACACTCAGATTTCACTAAGATTCTTTTGGCCTGAAGTTCTACTACATGTTATCAAAGCTCCTTGCTTTATAACTCCCAACTGCAAGGAGTTATAAATTATTGTTAATTTACCAAGTTCTATAAACTTATCACCCAACCCTATAACTCAACTCCTTAAGGAACCAAGGGTTATACCAACAAAATAGGTTTCCTAGTGCCAACACTACAACCACGTGATCTCTCAGCACCCAGGTGCTAACACATCATAGTGCAAAACATGTGTCGAGGCACTACTACATAGGAGCTAGGGGTTTTAACCCACAACTCTTTTTATATCGTGCCGATGTAAATAAAATTAGAGAGAGTAGCCATTGCACAGGAATAACAAAAAATAATTAATTGTATTACTGCTCAAAATTAATAGATATTACATAGGTATATATAGTTGAACTCATATCCAATTAATTTTAATATTAGAGAGAAGTTGAGAGAATCTCTCAACTTCCTCAACAAACCCAAACCAAACTAAGCATAATCCTAACAAATCCTAATACCCTCCCTTAATGTTTACTTTACAAAACATATAATAATTAATCACAATTACAAAATAATTACAACACTTTGAACTTTGTCTCTTTGTCTGATCTGGTCTTCATTAGCAACTCTACCCACTCTGCAGTCTTCTGGATTCCACTATTTTTTCTTCACATCTTCGAGCTTACTTTCCAACTCATTTAAAGTACATCTACTTCTGACCAGCAATGCTGAATTTGTAAGATTAAAAATTATTGACACCCCCGAAGAAGAGACTCGACACTGAACTACCCTATTGAAATATTTCCATCTATGAAATAACCCCGAAGAATAAATTTCAACAGTCCTATAGGAAAATATTCTAGGTACTGAATATGATCAGTGATCAATCCTAAAAAGTGACCTTTACACACTTACAAACTCACAAGGTAAAGGTAACATGTAATTGTCGATCTTGGAGCACCGAAGTACAACAAGAGTCTACAACATATAACAGATTCTCACAATCAAATTAGCGATACATTCTCTAGGCAATGAAGAACATCGAGAACCACTATTTTAAATTGTGTAAATATATTCAATAATTGGTTCTTTATTATAAAATTTTACAAACCAACAAAACACTACTCTCACCAATAAACCTACAAAATCCAGATATTTTACACCACACATTGTAAAGTGAATTTTGTGCTTGATGCACAGCCTCTGCACATGCATTAATAAAGCGCCACTACATCCACCGATTCTGCAACAAATGCAAATGATGCATCATTGGCAACCGACCTCTTGGATGACCCCTTGAACAATTCCATGTGCAAATCTTTGGTTCCATTTCACGTTTCAGAAAAGTTTGCAAGTATTAAATTCTTACGTTCCTACTCCGTTTTCTGGTTTGGCGCATCACATTCACACTTACAACACAATGCTCATGATGTGCTTCAGCAGACGTGGACAGGTTTCCCGATACTGCACGATTGGATCGGATTTTGCCACCTAATTGTCACGAGTGCTAAGGATTGCGGAGTAGCCTTCAAGGACGTAATATTGGATCACGATCTCCACCTGTGGCTACTCGAGACTTCTACATGGCAGCTACAGGCTTCTGACAGGCCATGATTTGGAATGAATGGCTGATCATAGCGAGCATCAGTCTCCTTCCCATCTGAAAAACGGATCCATACAATGTTCCCACACATGTCCATTCATTTCCACTAGAGCAAGTATCGACCCCGTGGCCATCAGATCCATGTTAGACAGCGCAACATTACAAGACTCCAAAGCCTCCAAACAACTGGGATTTGTTTTGGAAAAACTGCCCACGAAATCACCAAACTCCCACATTAGGTTATCATTTGCCTGCAATACTGAACGTACACCTTGGGGGTGGAATAGGGGAGTATTCTGAGCATCAATTTCAGGTCACAAATATTCATTCAATGTCTTTCCTTTGTCGTCGCTAGAAGATCCGAGATCCAAACCCCTGACATCTTCTACAAATATCGAGACCCCATGGACCCCAAAGCCAGAAAGAATTTGTTGATTAGAGCTGTCAATGATTTTCTCGTCCGGCTCTGCCTGATTTGTTGATGCCAATAACACTTCTTTCGAACATATATTTAACAACAGCAGGTCCTCCTCTTTTGTTTTCGCCGTAGGTAGCTCTGCAGGTAAACAATGAACACACAACACTCTCACAAACAAAAGAATTCAACACTCCTAATCTACGTATGCACAAAGAACCTCTCCCAAACTATTTCATCTTCCTGGGCACTCCCGTGAGGGATTAAGCCCAGCTAAGCTCTGATACCAAAATAAAATTAGAGAGAGCAGCCATTGCAGAGGGATAACACACAATAATTAATTGTATTACTACCCAAAATTAATAGAGATTACATACAAATATATAGTTGAACTCAAATCCAATTAATTCTAATATTAGAGAAAAGTTGAGAGAATCTCTCAACTTCCTGAACAAACCCAAACCAAACTAAGTAGGGATAATCCTAACAAATCCTAATATGCTGGTGGGATGTCTACCTCATCAGTGGTCAATGTATATTGAGGGAATGAAAAAATAAAATTTCAGTGTCATTTTAATACTGCGAGATTAGTTAAAAAAATAAAAAATAAAACCTTTCAGTATGATAGCAGAAGTTAAGCTTATCAGGGTATCAATGTTTTCATAAATTTCAAGAAAACTCGATATAGCGACAGTTCCTGTAAATGAAACCTTACAAAGGATGGAGTTTCTGTCATCGTCCTTTTGTTAGTTAACCACTATGGGCACGGGATATGATAATTTTTCCAAAACGAAAGATGAAGGAATTTCAAAACACCGAGGCTGGGATGGAACCTTTTCCCATCACTATTCCACTTGAGTTTGGCTACTAGTGGATAGGTTCCATGTGAAACCTTTCACTAAAAGTTATCTTCAGCTATAATTTTATTAATGCATCCGGAAGTAGATGTCACTTGCTGCATTCAACAGTACAAAATTCAGGAGGTAATATATATGACCTTCTGTAAGTACAAAATTCAAATTCAAAAGATAACATATATTTCCCTATATATTAATGGAGCTATAGCTCTAAAAATATTTGTTGGAGACAAACCAAATAACTAAACCGTACAAGAATAATGCTATTGGAAGGTTGAAGTTGTAGTTCGAACCTCATCCCTGAACCACGACTGGGTAGTACAGTTACAAAGATATTTCTCCTGTGAATAAAAAAAACCGAATATATATTATGATATGAAACGCAAACAATCACAGACAGACAAAATCAGGAAAATGCATCACTTGAATGTGAAAATGAAGGAATATGGATAAAACAACAGTATGCGTATTGTTCTCCCTCTTCTTTCCTCGGACATCTTAACACACTCACACCACACTCTCCAACACAGATCTACGCACTGCAAACTTTCCTTTTATAGAACTTGTTATGTCGTTTTAGAAAATTTCCAATTTAGCTCAAAATCCGTAATTCCCTCACGAAACTATTTGAAATGCTGAATTAAATGTCTATGAGGAAATAAAATTATATTTTCAAAGACCAAATTAAACTAATCCACTCTTTTAGTAAATTTTCTAAGACTTTTTAGAGGTATCTATACAATATGATGATGTGGCTGAGATTTACTAATATTGGTCAAAATAATTTATTTTAGAAATTTCCAATTTACCATATAAAATCTCTATTTACCTCAACAAACTGTTTGAAATAGTGAATTAAATGTTTATGGGAAAATAAAATTCCTCATCCATTTAGGTAATTAAATCTTTTAGGGACCAAATTAAACTAACCCGCTCCCCTTAGTAAATTTTCTAAGACCTACTAGAAGTATGTTGGTTGTGAAGAGATGTTGGTGCATCACATAAAAAGTTCAGTGGACTCTTATTCATGATGTTTTCAACTACAGTTGCTACATATTAACTAGTTAGTTGTAGCTCACATCCTATTGTCTAACACTTCTCAATTGCACATACACCTGATGCATTTTATCCTACCTATGGATTCCATACTATGTGTTGTTGTTATCCAATTGCTTTGCTACCATAAGTACTTTGTTTGGATGTTGAGATTTGTTTCAATCGAATATACTTCTACTTGGAAATATTCACAATTGACTCTATTCTTTTCACGTTTTCTTACTACTGGTATATACTATTACTTTTCTTTTGCATTTATTGCTTTATTTTTGCATAAATTGTTTGCGTAGATGTTATCAAATCTTCAACACTTGCATATTGTATCAACATCTTTAACCCATAATACTCTATGAAATCACGTAGTATCTTGCTAATAATTCAAAGGATTTGAAACTTTTCTCCACACATACTTCACTGTTAATTCTTAATTCCTCCATATATTCACATAACTTATTATCCATTAACATCATCTTTTGTATCTAATAAGCTTCCTTTATGTCATCTTGTTTATCAACAAATAGTTCATTAAATTGATGATCTTGAGAAGCTATAGAAAATTTTCTACCCTATTTATGTATATATATCTATAAAACACATATCTCATTGTTTATTGTTTCAATTATCCATTTGTCCATTGTTTTAAATGGCATATTCTCAGCTTTGAACGAAATTAATTCCTTAATATATATCAAAACACACAACTATTCATTCATAATTTTAGGACTATTTTCTCGCCATATACTTTCAGAGTTCCTTCTATATTTTGATGTAGGAGTGAAGATATAGTTTTTACTGTGCATAATTTGTAATTCATTGATTAAATTTTATACTCATTCTATATTCAATAGAATATTTAACTTTTTTTCTTTGGTTTCCAAACAATTCCCTCATCTCCCACTTTTTTTTATGTGTAAACAACAAAATTTGTTGATACGTTTTACTCCAATTTTCTTCATTCCACATCTTCTTCGATGCTTAGTTCCATCAGGGTATTCTTCTTTGATCATAACATACACATTCCCATGGACATTGTATTTTTTTTACTACAGAATTACTTCAAGAAAACCATGTGTAGGAGTGATAAGAGCTCTTCTTTCCTCTTCCCAAATCTTTTAAGTCACATAGTTTCCTTCTATGATATTCTTGCTCCACTATGGAAGACTAAATTCTTTCATATGTAGAACTCTTATTCCTTCATCCATCAACAGAAAAACCAACATTTTCCAAAAATATTGTGTCCCTCACACTATTCAGGATCCCTCACACTATTCAGGATCCTCATATAGATCATATTAATTTATTCTTGTACCTCCTTTATACATTACATTTAATATTTCAAATTTGTTTATTAATATCTATAATCATACTAAGTTTAACATGTATATTCTCCTTAATTTCTTTCATAGCATCCTCTTGGTTATTATTATATTGTTTTGTAGATTACATAAAAAAAATTTCATACTCTTCATTTTTTTTTATAACCTATCCATACTACCTTGTCTTTGGAATTTTATACTACCCTGTCTTGGAACATTTTTCTTTGTCTTCCCTTTTCTTGGAATGTTGTCTCATTTTTGAAATATTATCTTTGCTTTCCTCTTGTACATTCCTTCTTTACATGCTTCCATCCATTTTGTATGACTTATTTATCAATAAATTTATTTTTAGTTCTCCTTCAAAAGGATCATTTCTTTATTCCTCCTCTAAATTCACCCTTTTGTTTCCAAATTTTTACAAGTATACGAATATTGTTGGATATTTTTTGATGCTACAGTGTCTACAACTTTTGTGTGAAGTTCTTCATCTCTAGGTTTTTATAGCAACTCTTCCATAAATTTCAATTCTTTCTCTAAATATATCATCTCCTTCACTACAAGCTCTTTTTTATCATGCCATATATTCCAAATTACAATTGGATCTCTCAATATCACATCTTCTTACTTTATAATAATTTTACTTCTATCTCTAAATATCTCTTGGTATTTTCATCTTCTCCCTTCATAATGAAATTCTTCACCTTCTTTCATGAGATTTCTTTAGACTATCTATCATTATACCATTCATACATGTAGGGAACTTTAGTTTGAAAACCATGGGACTCTTTGTATCTATTAATGCTTCTATAATCCTCTTTTGGCAATTGATTAAGGTCACCAGGTACTCTTGAAGCATCTTATATTGTAACTCCTCTCCCTCACTCCCTTCAAGCCTTGCTTCATATTATAATTCACAAAAAGTATCTCTTTTCCTTGCTTCAAAGGACTATTTTCTATATTTAGCTTTCCTCAGCATCAACTTCAAAATAGGCCACTTGACCTTATTCTTCAAACCTAATCCAAATATCATATTTTGTGCAATTATATCTCATAGCAACATCATCGTCACATTAATTTGTTCCCTTAACTCAAGAATCTCTTTGTGTGATTTCTTCTCACTCGTCTTCATTCTCCTAATTGTTTTAGTATTTTCACTCATGCTGTCATGGATTTATTCTTGACTCTTTACCTAACTTTTGATAGCAATATCCATATTTTTTTCTATCAATTTCTCAATTTTCAACTATTAGCTACAAATAAGGTTCTACATTAACAAGCCTTTTTTACGTTTTCACCTCTATAGTAGTGTAGGGTTTATTATAGCTACTTAGACATTGTATATTGTTATAGTTGTAATGACATACGAATAACAAACATATTTTCATGTATTTTTCAATTTTCATTGTATGATCATTGTCTATGTTAGCTCCTAGAGTGGATTATGTTACTGATGATTGTGTTTGGATTATGTTATTGATGATAGTGATGTGTTGTCAATGGGGAGCGTGTGAGTATGATGTTATAGATATTAACATAGAGAGTGATTTTATTACAGAATGTTATGTTGATGATTGTGTTTGGGCCTACTACAAAAATTCATGAATTGGTGGTCCAAATTATTTGTGGAGGTTTTCGATTCCAACAAGTGGAAACTTCATAAAATAGGGAGTTATGGTTTCCCAGATGGTAGAGGCCACCAATTTAATGTTGACGGAGTTGGGGTTTCCTAGTTGGTGAGGGCCAAAAAATTGATATAGAGAGAGTTGAGGCTTCCTAGTTAGTAAAGGCCAACAAACCAATGTGAAAGATATTGAAGAATAATAAAATAAGATAAAATCAAAACAAATGGTTACTTTTTCCTCCCATTGATGGTTTCCACCATAAAAATTGGTGTCTTATGTTCATGACTTCCATGATGCTTATGTTTTGATTCTTATGATGTTCTTTAAGATTTCTTACATGTTCATATCTGTTAATTATATGTTTTCTATTGATTTTTTAATGAACTAGGAAAAATTATTAAAACTGTATAGAATCCCTCACTATCGATTTACTCCCCTCCCTCTTAGTAGTGACATACTTACCAAATTTTTATCCTACAATAAAATATGTATAACCTAAGGATGAAGGTTGGGAGTCAATGAAAAATCATCAGAATTCCTTCAATATTTTGTTAGATTAGTTATTATCTATTAATATTGAAATTTAGAATGAATATAAGTGTATACTTTTTTTTGTTCTTTACCAAAATCAAGGATTAGTTTGGTTGTTTCAATAGATATTAATTAAACTACCTTAAGATTTCACAATATGGTCTCATCCTTATTGTCAAATTAAAAGAGACAAAAGAAATTGTAAATTCAAAACATAGATGTATTTTATGTAAGAGGATGATCCCATAATAGAAATAAAAAATATCCTCTAGTACGAAGTATAAATCTAGAGGAAGAGAGAAATATCTAGGAAAATTTGTAAAGGCATGTTTGAGATGTGGAAAAAAGGAAAGTACAAGAAATAATGTAAATCCAAAATTGCATAAAAGGGGAAGATATTTGATGATTTTGTCTCAAAATAAGTGAAAAACCCTTAGATTATGGAGGGGATGTGTATTTAGATTCATCAAGTACCCATGTAGATAATGAGGCATGAATGGTTGACTTAACCACTTCCTTTCATATGACTACTCATAGGGAGTGGTTCTATGAGTATGAAGGATATGATGGTTGTGATCTTTTCTTAAGAAATGAAATAAGAGCTAGAATCATAGGATGAATAAATTAAACTTGCAACGCATAATTTGAAGGATTATAACACTATTTGGGGTTCTACACATTACAATATTGACATGAAATTTTATTTCTATAAGCAATATGAGTGATGTAGGTGTAAAAATAGACTTTCAAAAGGATGGTTCAAGGAGCAATGGTATTTCTAAATATAGTTCATATTGAAACTCTATAGAGGCTATTTGGAATCACTGCTAGTGATGGATGCAAGAGTTCCAATGATTTTGAGAATAGGGAAGAAGAAGAAAAAAATCCTACAACATCTTCAGAAAATGTTATGTTGTGGCATTGAGGATTTAGAAATATTAAAGAGAATATCCTATGATTATTACATGATACTGGTATTGTAGAAGGTATGTGTAGTTTATATTTGGATTTTGATTTATGTGAAAAAAAAATATATGGGAAGTAGATCTCGTAAGATTCTCCTCTAGTTCTTTGACATCAAATGGAATATTATAATTTATGCATAATTATTTTGTTGGACCTATGTCCATTCTATCACTATGTAAATCTATATGCTATCTATCATTTTTATATTACCTGTCAATTAATATATGGATTTATCTCCTCAAAAGTAACTATAATTTTTTTGATATATTCAAGTTGTTTGATGTTGTTGTAGAAAATAAAATATAAATATAAATTAAAGTGTTGAGGAAAAATAATGGTGGAGAATTCCATTGGAATGAATACAATAAATTATGTACACTGTGAGGTATAGAAAGTCAAAATATTGATCTATACACACCCCCATAGAATGGAGTTTTAGGAATAATGAACATGACATTGTGGAGAAATAAAGGAACATGTTTGTTGGTGTCATATTTGGATATGAATTATAAGAAAGTGAATTAGGCATTGTGTTCTACTTGATAAATATACCACTCCCAGTTATTTAGCTTATTACCACTCCCAGTTATTTATCTTAAATATACCACTCCCAGTTATTTAACTTAAATATACCACTCCCAGTTAACTTATTTTGTATTTGTTTTATCTATTATTTCTATTTCGTATTTTCAAGGAAAAAAATGGATCTGAAGGAAAAATCCCTACGTGGGAATTTGGAGAAATAAAAACACATGAAGCATCAAGAAGGTTTTGTTGCTAAAGGAAAAAAAGAGCTAGTAATAAATATGAAAAATTCTTTGTATTTAAATAAATCACCAATTCCTCTTGCGAATGAAATAATGGGAAGAAGAAAGGAAAGAGTAATTAAAAAGTACATAAGAGGTTGGGGCAACCCCACTAGAAAAATAAGTAGGATTGGGGAAACCCATAAATCCATAGTCAACCATCAAAATAAGGCAACACCAATACACAAAAGTAGGAAAAAAACAATCTCTAGACCAATTTCCTTTTTTGTTGTGTGGAGAACTCTCACCAATTATCTAAAATAGTTGAATTTAAGTGTATGAAGGAAATTATTGGAAACCATTGCCATAGTGGCCATTAGAGAGCCACACAACTACTAAAATTCTTACAATATCCATTTCCACACTAGGGAGAAGTGGCTACACAGAAGCACACTTAAAAATGACACCTACTAGCATGTTTATTTCATGACCTAGCACCAACCATGTTGAGCGGGGAGAACGCCATCCCTTCATAATTCCATATTGATCATTGAACTTTCATGATTGAAAGAAATGGGAAAAAAATGTTCATTCCCATCCCATGCTATCACTTCAAATTAGTATTGGCATAATCACACACAAATTCCTCCCACTTCCCCATTTCAAATATTGGTTATTGTTGTTTTTCATGTGGTCCACTGGTCGAGCAAAATCCAATCTATTACATGATAATTCTTCCCTACATAGATCCAAAAGAAATTTATTATCAAGAATAACACATCAATGAATGGAAAATGTAACTAGATCTATCAAAGAACATTAGATACAATGCAATAATAATGGAAAATATAAGAGATGAACAAGAGAGTTAGGGAAGAAATATTTTTGTTTATTTCTTGATGAAAAGAGTCACAAATTATCCTAAATACACTAAAAGGAGTTCATAAGACAAGTGACCTCGTGAATTTCCTAAGGGAACAACCCTTTTCGCTCTCCTTACAAGACTGGTCTCTCCTCAAAGAAGTATCATGGGAGCTCACAATGATGATATATTTGAATATAAACGAATGTTAATTGACTTGGAAATTTTGGTAGCATAATTTTACATTGGATTTTCCCTCAGTTTGGTCTGAATTCCACTACTATTTCTAGGTTCAATCTCTTGACTTCTTGACTTCAAACCCCTTGGCTCATTTATGAGAATTTATATAGTGGGAGATAAGGGGAGTGCTTTGGATGCTCCTTAATAACACTTCAAGAGTGGAATGGACCAGTATTGAGCTAGCTAAGCTTGTCCTGTTATTATATTTTTTCTCATTTAATGTGAAATGGTCCAAGGTCTACTAATTTGTCACTTTCCTGAATCCTCACAATTATTCAATAAATAGCCATCGTGATCCGTGAATATTTGTTGAAGTAGCTTTATATGGTTTGAATTTTAAAATGACAACCTTAGGAACCTTTATTTTTTCCAACTTATGATGTTTTTGAATAGAATTTTGGAATAAACTATGTAATGGAATTTGTAATTCATTTGAGGTTTCAGGTGAAAAATCTACCCATCACCAGGGACTAGAATGCAAATCGATATCAAATAATTATTGAGTAGCCTTAAATAGAAGATAATTAAAAAAAGTCATTAAGGATTAAATTTTAAATTAATTAATAGTTGAGGAGTTAGGTCAAAGCATTGAAAATAATTGAAAGTATATATTCCATTAATTTAATTAAAGAAGTGATATCAAAGACAAAAAAATAACTCACGTAACTATAAGAATAATTCTTATAGTTGATTGTTTGATCTAAGAGAATGACTACCACTAGATTATTCTATGAAGCCAATTGGAAAGGGAATCACTTTATTGTCCATGAGATGATAGAATTATATTTATTTTAGTGGCAAAAAACTAATGGAAATTTGAAAATACTAAAATAAAACATCCTTTAGATGCTACAACACAAGTCTCATAATTTTGAGCATGTCAAATATAGACAAATCAACCTCGACACCCTAGAGAAATGTGTGATCAATCACATACTAGGAATGATTACTTCTGATATGTATACAACATTGACAAAGTTGTATTAGAGTTATAACCAAAAATGGAATACAATGTTTATAAATAAGTCGATAAACAACAAGATTAATAGATAAAACATAATGGAATCATACCTCGTTAGTATTGAACAAGTTTGACATGAGACTATAGTTGTTGGTGAATTTGTGCTAGAGGATAAAAAAAATGGACTACCTTTGTGATAGGGATCCTAGCATGTGACAAGCTTCATAATTGAAACAAATTGGGGGATGAATTCACTCAAAGGGAAATTTGGGAGGATTCATTCATTGGTGGATAGTGTAGGAGAGAGGATGAGGTGAAAAGGAGAGCCTAGTCTCCATCCTGTCTAGCACCTTTTTATTGGACTAGAATAATGTATTCTAATTGTTACACAATGTTTTTTCACTGTCCCTGCAATCCCCAACTTGCACATTGGAGGGTCATTTTTGTGACAAATGCACAGTGTCATGCCTTGCAAATAACATCCTTGCATTCGTTCTGATGAAGGAAACATTCTTCTTGTTGACATTTCCCTAAGTAGAGCTATGAAAATCCCTATTTTTGCCTTGGCGCGAGTAACCCTTTACATCCTTGCGCTGACCTGGGAGTTTTACACTAAGCTCGCGCCACTTGGCTCTCTGTCCCGGTGTAATGCCCACACCAAGCTATTTATGAATTTTTTTTTAAAAATATAGGTGGAGGTTCCATTCCAAACACCTCAGGGATGAGTCATTGGGAGTAGTTGAACTGAAACAACCATGGGCCTCCTCCTTTATTTAGTAGTTTCCACCTCACTTGGAACACTCCTAAAGGATAGGCCTCCCTTACACCTTTGTAGGGATCCCAACCTCCTCCTTTGCCTCTATATAAATGAGCCTTCTCTCTTTATGAAAAGTAGTTGAAGCTGAACAAAGAGAATTATATAGCTGAAGTGCTAAATTTGAAAGACTAAGCTATAGTTGAATAACTGAGTTATTGAGAAGGTAGAACAAGGAGAAATCCATCGAGAGGTCCCTTATCCTATCTGAATTCCCTGACGAGCTTTGAGAAGTGCTTCACCCGAGCCCCACTGGAGGAGACCTCAACGTCAGAGCATGGTTGTATCTCTTCTTTCTATCTATTAATATAAGTGACTATTGTCTAGTTCCTATCTTGTGTTTTGTCTTTATCGAATGCAATATGCTAGTCTTCTGTGACTGATTAGTAGATTTTGGATAAAATTAGTATGTGGGATGTGGTTGTCATTTTCTGATATTTGTTCAGGTGCCCAATCATGATAAGCGAAGGTAATGTAACTTCTCCAATTGGGAGCGAGCAGTTTTCATCACCACTACGATTGTCGAAAAGAGCATTAGACCACAAGTAGGCTATTTTATCACATCCTCTTTCATTCGAATATCTAGGAACCTATACCTTAGCATGATTCCCTGTTACTAAACCCAACCTTGGGCTAGAGGGATCATCTCTGTCTGCAGAGAGGATTTACCTACATAACAAGTTGGCGACTCCGCTGGGGATTAGTGTGAGTTTGTCTTTGATCTTGTTGGATCATTTTTTGGGTTTTTTTGTCTTGTTGTTTACCTTTCTAGTTGTTTAACTATGCTTCAAACCCTTTTTTAGCCCTAGAGTGTCTAGATTGACCTCTTCTTTGTTGAGTTTTTCCCTTTTCATTGGTTAATTGGCTTGGCACGGTTTTCCCCTGAATAGTCGCGCTGATTGGCGCATGTTTCTTTTGTAGCACTTGCGCCATCGCCTTTTTGGCGTCGAACACTGCCTGACAGTTGTGTCGACCCTTGTGAAATTTTGGGTGTGATATTTTCATGAGTTTTTGGTTGATTGTACTTGTTTATGGGTTATTCTTGAGAGTAATTGAAGTGTTTTGGACTGTATTTGATTGTTGGAGGCTCATAATCTTCATTTTTTTGTCGATTTCTTATCAGTGTGACTTGAGGTCTTAGAGTTTACAAGTGTCTTGGTGCACTGAGCCTTCTGTTTGAAGATCGAGTTTCTTGATAACTGACGGATTCGTTCCCTATTTAATTTCTCTTGGTCTCTTTCATCTTGTTGAGTATGTTCATTGGTTGAATGATCATTGCCTTGCTTGTTTGATTTTTTTCCCTCTTACTCCAAAAACCGATTACATTACTTGCATTGGTCATTTTGGAGATTTTTCTTTGATTTGAAAATATTGTAGCATTGGTTTGGGTATCGTTGTGTTTGTTTTATGTTGGAGGAGTCATTTCGTTTCAAATTTTACATTCACCCTCTCAAACTAGTGTTTAGTTTTTTTTTTCATGTCATTTAGTGCATTGTTTGATTTATTGCATTGAAAAAACCAAAATATTTCATTTTTTTTGCTTTGAAAATGAAACTTTGTCTCGCATAACTAGCATTGCATAGGCTAGGAAAGAGTTTTTTTTCTATAGATTGCATTAGATGCATTAGTGGGTGTTTTTGCATGATTTCAGTATTTGCTATTGCTTGAAAGTTTTCTTTCCTTCTTTTAGATAGCTTTCCTTGAAGGAAAATGGTATCCTTCTGCAGATATTTTTTCATTTAGGAAGATTTCAGATCTGACATATGTTAAGGCCTAGAAATTGAAACTTAATCAAAGATCAACGTTAAAATTTATTTTAATTAACCTAAGGCAATATTGAAACCTAACGAAATATTCTAGTGGTCTAAGTTAGAGACGTGTTCTGAAATCTTAAAACCTAGTAGCTGTCATTGACCATCTAGCTCCAAACAACGCTAGTACAGACTTGTCCTTCCCGTACTATCGATTATATAAAGGGAGACCCCTCTAGGTTGCAATCCTTTATATCCATAGGAAGCCGAGTTTTCCACCTTATAACCGTGATACATCGAACACAACATTCGGCGAGATTACCTGCATGTACATCAAGTCGTTGGTCACTTCTTCATCATTTGATCACTAAGGTGTATATGGCAGTTCATGGAAACCTGGCATACCCTCTTTACTGACTTTTTAAATTTGAAAAGATCATCGAGCACTTGTCCTTTCATGCTCATTCAAAATTGAAAGTGACTAGAGTCATCTTTTGTCTATTTCTTGACTCTTAAAAAATGAAACAACAAAGTTTGGTTTCAGTGTCGTAAAATAAACTACCCACGATCACACGCCCATAAAAGTTTTAGCACTTGGCTTGTTTTTGTTTGCCTTGGTTTTTTGAGTCTTTGCTCGGATCTTTCTTTTTCCTTCCTGCTGAGAAGTAGTCATGGTGGTGGAACCACTGGTTTCGTCATCCTCACTTCCTTCTAGAGGTATTCCTTTACCGGAAATTTCATTCGAAACTCCTCAATCCTCTAGGTCTGTCGAGCTTCAACAACCTATTCTCCCGTCATTCTTACCCCTTGCTACTCGGTCTCCCGCTGACAATCCAGTTGAGTTCAATTGGCCTCCCTCGGGTGCTTGGTCTGGTTTTGGAGATGAGGAGGAATTCCCTCCTCTTATGTCGGAATCCCCATTTTTACCTATTTTTATACCTCCTAGTCCTCGTAGTATTTTCGAAGATCTTATGGAGGCATTAGACAGGGACACATCAGGTCCTATTGGTAGTGATGGAATTCATGTTTCTATAGAAGAGTATCAACTTTTCCCTTAAAACAATATGCATGTGTCAGCTCAATCTTCACCATCGGTGTCACTTCCAGCCAGATATAGGTCTTTGCGTCATATTATTGTTTGTGTTGCATCCATGGCAACATCTATTCCATCCAGGAGTCCAGTCCTTCCATCGTTAGGATTGTCTCTGACGACACCTCCTTTGTCGGTTATGGTTACATCTATCCCAATTCAACCTATTGTCTGTGCAGTTGAATTTGCGCCAGTCACTCAGTCACCAGCGACCTCAACTGAGATACCTGGTGGCCTAAATTTTGAAGAGTATCTATTGGCTATCCATCAACAAAACTCTTAGGTTTCTCAGCAGCCTCATGCTTCTGTTAATCCTCCACGCCATTATGACGAATATGGTAATCTTGTTTATTTTCCCTATCTTACTCCTCATCACTATGATGTTGTCGGTACCCCCATCTATGCATTTCCTACTCCCCATAATTATGATGAGCATGGCGTTCCTATTTATGACCCCTATGACATCCAGGGAAAATTTTAAGAACCCCCCTTAATTTATATATATATAAAATAGGCGAATCCCCATGATACATAGGAAAAATGGAAGGCGGTTTTATTAATAATATAATATGTATATATAATTTTTTGGCGAATCTCTCACGATATTATATTATCCTGTAAAATCATGGTGAATCACCAGTACAAATGGCGAATCACTACTACAAAATGGTGAATCATTGTCTAGTGGAGTTCGGAGTGTTGGTTCCAATGAAGATATGGTAATTGAACCAGGAGTAGAAGGAAGAGAACCACCGAGACCAAGCATGGCACATGGTGACTCGTGAGGGAAGTAGTTCTCGTGTAGTTTGGAAAACGCGTTCTTCTAGTTCTGCTAAACGTAGTGTTGTTTTTCATGCTACTACTAGCACTGATATTGAGGTTGGAGAGGAGTTTGAGAAAGCATGGAAGGTAGCAGTGGTGGAGAATTACAAAGAGAACCCCATGATGGGCTCCATTTTTCCCTTTGGTATTTATGCCTGCAAGACCTTCTGTCCATTGAACTAACAATTAGCCGTTCAACCAACAATCAACTTGACTGAGTTGATTAGGTACGAGTCAACTTAGACTAATCTTCAAAACTATGCTTTGCACTATCCCATATTTATCACACTAATGCTACACAACATTGTGCATTTGCACCTAACTCTCAATAATTCTTTTCCAATAAAAATCTATAATAAGAAAAATATTTTACTATATTCTAAAAGGTGAAGATGTCGAAATCATGCCACAAAGTGAAAGGAAATAAAATATCTTTCCTCAAACCACCAAATATATAAAGAAAACAATAATGATTATAATAATAGAACTAGATCTATCGATCTATCAATATATGCATGATATGAGAACCATAAACATTCAAGAGACTAATTTCAAACTCAACAAAATCCTCTAAACAAGCAACAAAAAAACCACTAAAATTTTCAAAGATATCAAGGCTAGACATTAACACAATTTCATGTACTTGAATAAGCCCATTGTTGCTTAGCGTTAGACTTCTTAAATTAGTTCTTTATCATTTAATACTATGACACTATCTATGTGAAAAGAAATAGGTCCCAACTTCATCAAATTTGACTTCATTTCCAATCAAAGATCAAAACTAGCTTCGTTTCCAATACCAATATAAAATCACACATTTTCCAAATATCAATAATTATTTTCCAAGAAAATATAAAACTTGAAACTCATCAAAATTCCCCAAACACAAGCAACATATTTACCATTAAAATTTTCCAAGATGTCAAAGCTAGACATCAAGGTAGTTTCATGTATTTGAATGAGCCCATTGATGCTTTGCATTAGTCTTGTTAAATTAGTTATTTATCATTTAATACTAGTCAAATGCTATCTATGTGAAAATAGGTCCCAAAATCATCAAATCCAGCTTCATTTCCTATCACAAATAAGAAACAAACAATGCAAGGATTAAATATGAAATATCAATCTTAAAATAACACACATGAAATAAATGTAGCTGCAATGTTACAATGAAAAATACAAAATATAGAACCCATTTTTACCTGAATTTGACATGTAGTAATCTTGCATGATCAACGGAACATGTATACCAAAATAAGAGTCCTAGGGTATTTCAATTTCCCAGTTCTCATCTTGGTCATCATTTTCTACATTGTGAACATGATCTTCTCTAGATGTACTGTCATTATGAGCCTCCAAAACATTATGTTCTATATCAAGTTCATTAGATAAATTTGTTATATTGTTTTCTCCCCTTCTATCACAATCTGATCGTCAAAGCGCTAGTGCTCTATCATATGGAAAATTGTCAACGTCATACTTTGTTACATATAATCTTAAACATGTATCCACATGTTTATAAAGCTTGTTCCTCAACTTTGACTTCAAAAATGATAGTGCACTAAACATTCTCTCATCCTCCACTGATCCCAAAATCATGGTTTGACACAAATCTGCTAATTTAAAATATTCTGATATGTTTTCTTGCAGGTATTGGCTAGCACTTAAAGTATTCCATAATCTTGTTATAGCACCATTTTCATTAGGATTCTTCAAAAAAGGATATTGCTTCCACATTGTTTCAGCAAATCGTCCACCTTGTTGATACAATTTTGATGAACCTAAAATACCTTCAATCTGTTCTCCATATATTGAGACTTTCTTGCAAAAGTGGTCTACTAAACATTTTAATCTCTTTTGAAAATCGGCTTTTAAATTTCTTGACATTGACAATTGTTCCAATATTGAGGGTATACCACACACATGGCCTCCAACAATTCATCTCGAGGAAATCGTTCTCTTATCTCTGATGATAGTGATCTTGCAATTTCTATCAAATTTTGTCTCACTGAGGTCACAATATTATCAAATTGGTCTCTTGACAAGGGGCAATATTTGGTGATTCGTCCCGTCTTACTAATTTAATGAAAGGGGACCATATACCCATGCACTATGATACATAGTATCCCTTTTTCATCAAACGTCAAAAAATTTTCAGTATTTTCTATATTGATGATCCTAGTCCAACTTGTAAACTCTGGACCAGTAAAAGAGTCTGGCATCATATACAAATTATCCAATGCAAGTGTTCATTAGGTGACTTGCCGCTGCCACTTGGTCGAGTATGGGGACCGGATGGTGAGTGAAAAGCAACTAATTTGTTATGTTTCTTTTTATAGTTTGTGACTAGTATTCATGGTACTAATCCTTATATTGTTTGGGATGCAGATATAGCTCCGGTGAAACTAGTCAGATATATGGGACGACCAGTAGCAACAGGTACTACAGGCGCAAGTGGATCAAGGACGGGACAGAATGAAGAGATAGCCGCACTGGTGGAGGACCTCTGTCCTAGATGTGAGGGACTGCTGACCGGTGTGTCGGAGCATGGATGACATGATTTAGACGACTGATACATAAAGCTATGTATTGGGCTCCCCTCGGAACGGCAAGGGATCATGCGATGCATGGCGATGGCCGGGCAGACGGTGCGTGATCTACGAGCTGCGGGAGCAGAGCCGTTGGCTCGGGATCCTCTAGATACAGGGGAATATTCAAGAACCTACATCAAATTCAGCTGCTGCCACAAAGACGAAGTCGAGCCATTACTACAAAAGAAGATTTTCCATACAAAATGGAAAATAAAAGATAAAGTATCTAAACTGGTAATTGATTTGGGTAGCAATGAGAATTAATGTCTTCATGCACAGTCTCTTGTCTGAATTTGGTTAAGGAACCACATCCAACTCCATAAAAACTAGGGTGGGTGCAAGATGGCCATCAAATATATGTATCCCATCGGTGCTTGGTTGCTATCAGCTTGGAGTATTATTTAGACGAAGTATGCTGTGATGTTTTCAGTGTGACTGATTATCATACACTACCAGCAAGGACATGGAAGTATGATAGAAGTACTGTGCATGACAGAAGAACTTTTACAAATTTTTGAGAAAGAAGGAAAGTGACACAAGATTAAATCAATGAAAGAAGGTAAGGAAAAAAAAGCCATGATTTTGGAAAATGCTTTCAATGTTCTTCTCATCAAATAAAGAGTGCACTATTTTTAACAAAAACGTTAGATGGAGACAAGATCAAGGTGGTTTACAGCTCACATTTAATACAAACACCAGGATAAATATTATCCACACTGACTCCTATCATCAAAAATCCTTTAATGGATTCAATCAGCCAGTCTCATTTCTTCCCCTGTGGCTATCTCCCACGAGTCTTTGAATTTGGGAAGTTATTTCATATTTGGCTACCAAAGTGCATAATTCCTTTCATTAAGTTTATGGGGTTCCACTAACACCACATTTTGTGACGTGTATTAGTGAGGAGAAGTCCTCTTTAGGTAGTTGTTTGATAGGCTGGTGTCATGCATTAGTGAGGAGAAGTCTTCTTTAGGTAGTTGTTTGAGAGGAACAACCAATATGATTTCTTTCCCAAGTATTTCTTAGGAAAAGCACATTAATTAATTTAATCGATTAATGTCGACTAATTGAGTAGCCTGATAATACATTTAATTGATTAAAACCCTCTAATGGTAATGGAAGTGACCCTACTGCCTTTGCCGCTCATGCAAAGAAGAAGAACCATGGTGGCCCGAGAAATCAAAACCATGGTAGAGCGGGGCCCAAAGGAAGGAAGGGAAGATGTTACACTCGTAACAAGAGTGGTCACTATGCAAGAGAGTGCCCTAATAGAACGGACTCTCCCAGGGATGATGACAACAACAACTCGAGAAGGAATGGGGAGAACAACAGGTTCCAAGGAAAAAGGAAGGCTCCCTCTGATCATAATGTAAATGGGAAACCTTTCAAGAAATCAAGAAATTCCAGGTACGATGAGTCTAATGTTGTTGATAATAAGAGAAATGAATTTATTCTTGTATCAGCCCTCTTCGCTGCATGTCCACCCGACACCTTGGATGTCTGGTTAATTGATAGTGGTGCTTCAAGGAACCTCACTGGTTATAAAGAATCCCTTTCTGATTTGGTTTGGTACATGATGGATGGCACTTGTGGACAGATGGAGTTCTCCCTAGTTGAAAGGGAGTGTTATTTTGGGCAACTAGGTCCAAACTCCATGTTGCACTACTGATATGATGATAGTCATATTTTTGTTGGATTCCACTTTTGAAGAGGTGCAAGATTGATCTAAAGATCATCTTGATCGGATGAGTAGAACATTGATTTTGAATTTCTTTTCCACATGTGCAAGGTCAGCCAGATTTATCCCACATGCCTAAGAGATGTGTCACACACCCTCATTGATGAATATAAATTGGAAAGACTTGGAGGTCATTTTCTCATCATCTCATCACACATTATCTCATTGTGATCTGATTGGTTTGATATCCTTTGGAGGTCTTTTCCCTCACGCCTCTGGAGTGAAGCTGTTGTTTTCTGTGTTGATCTGTTTACGGCTTTTTGTTTTCTACGCTGATCTGTTTAGGGCTTGTGGTCAACCCTTGCTTGTTTGACCTCAATATTCTGCAGAAATTCTGATTTTAGGAGGTCGTACAGTTGGGCACTAAAATCGAGAAATTTCGGGCTGTTTGATCGAAGCCCTAGTTTGCTGCGTTGACTTTTCTGAAACTCCCTGTGTTGACTTTTATGCGCTGTCCATGTTTGACTTGTGATGAGCTGTCTTTGAAGACTGTGGGTGTGACACATGAAAGTGCTGGCTGACCAAGAAAGACTTTGATGGTTGAAGCATCCTGCTGACCGTCGTAATGCCAAAATATCTCATATATTTGCTGGACAAAAGGAATTGTAAATCTGATCTATATTTGGCTTGTCTTCTATTGATCTATTATTGTGTTCTAACAGCATTGTAATTTCAAGTTTATGTGATTGCTATTTTGTATTGGGCCTAAGAAAGATTGAAGTAAAGGTGCATCAAGCATAGAACACCATGGTTATCTGAATTTAACAAAACCTATGGGGGGCTACGCTTTGTCCTCCTCCCCGCAGCCTGGGTCACAACAGGGGGATTTGAACCTGGGTCTTTCGAGTTACAAGAGTTTCACATTTCTCAGATAACCAATTGAGCTGCCCCCCAGGATGACGTATTGAACATCTTTATTCCCTTTTACTTTGGATATTAATTTCCCCTCCAAACTGTGGTCTTGTCAAAACCAAGGGGCTATTAAAAATCCAGAGTGCAACTTTTGTTTATATACCAACATTACATTTAATTTCTGAGTGAGGGGGCAAAGGCCTTGATCCTTTCATCAGGGAAAAAACTAAACTTTGGCATCTCAGCATCATTCAACAACGAACAAATTTTCTGTTGCTACTCAGTTTATAAGAGTACAGTTCAGACAACAAAAAAACAACGTTCTACAACCAGCTTCCATGCACGCCTCTGATTCGTCAACTAACTTAGATAGTGGGCTTCTTCAGCTCTGGATGTAACAATATTAACATCTGGCTGGATGGAATCACTCATGACCCTCTAACAATAGAGCAAAAAATTCTGGTGGCGCTTAAAAGTTCTGCTGGACAGTCTGTCACTTGAAAGTTTAGCTAATCAGGATTGTTCTAACAGCATTCAGTTTTCCTGTTTTCCACTTGCACTCGATTTTTCATGATAAATAATGAATGTATTGTGGCTAACTCAGTCTGTTGACTTTCCAAACATTCCGGGTACAACAATCACATCTTCTGATTGATGAGGAACAAAGATCGCAGATGTGTGATCAACCCATTCTTTGTAACATATCACCAATTCTCTCAACTTGCCACTATACCAACATTCATAATATACAACACTATATAGACGTGTACAAAGTTGATTGAGGTATACATGATGTTCATGTGCTGGTTAAGTTCATATGGACATCTATCCATATGGAAAACCATCCCTACGCTTATTTCTGGGCAAGCCATCACTACACAACAACTTACCAGATAATAAATTTAATCAACTTCATGGAAATATTTAATTGTCTAAACTTCAATTTTTGACATCATAATTGTCAATTCTTCTTTGCAGAGAACATATTACGTAGGGAAGCAAAGTGTCTCACTTAGAAATTTTAATCTTTTCACCAAAGGATTTGGACATCATCTCTCGTTGGAGTGTTGGTTGCAGCAAGTCACTGTACCAGAGAAACTTTAAATGATAGACCTTTGCTAACTTAACCTTTAATAGTTTGAAGGCATTCTCTTACAGAATAACTTACCTCCATATCTCCATTCTCTCCCATTGAAGCAATAGGACATCTACAAAGATGCGTTAAGGGTTTGCCTAGAAAGCCATTTAAGACAGTTTGAGAGAATACCAGAGATGACTGTAACTGCACTAATATCATTGCAAGGATCAAAGAAATGGAACCTAGTTAAATTGTAGACCCTGTGAATAGTTATTTCTACATGAGTAACTGAGGCTTAATTAAAGAGACTTGCTCCAGAATTGTTGAAAGAATTTCATCAAAAAAATATGTTCTGTGTTCAAGATTGAACCAAGAGGTTCAAAGCTTTCATGACAAGAGGGTCTGATGGAGGGGCTCATGTTTATTGCAGGGGTTTCCTTATTAGCTATATATGTTTTTTGGTTGAAGATGATTCCAAAAAAATTCTGGATACATATTAGATAATAATAAGCTATAGGGATAATTATAGCCAATAAGATATTAGAGGTAATAAACAAATATGGATTATATAGATTTCTTGGAAAAAAATGGTATATATATATACAAGGGAACTTCATCCATCTTCACCCTTTTTTTTCCAAGAAATCTATCTTCATCATCTATATCTTCCAAAAAAATGGTGAAGATAGACTAAGTTCCCTGTTAAAGGGGTTGAGACGTAATTCTTTCCATAAGAATAGATGCACTGAATGAAGTTGGCATTAATGGAAATGACTATCTCAGTTGAATTGGGTTGAATTTGTTGGAAGAGATGGTCTCAGTGAATATAAGGGTATATGGGTTGAAGAATTCAATAATGTTTCCTACTAAAATTATCCAATTTATAATGTTCAATGTTTACTACATCTGTCGTCTTTCCAGTCTTTCCCCACACTATTGGTTTTCATTTAAAGAGAAGTGAGGCTTAAAAAAATACAAACAAAGAGCCGTGATGGCCCATATGTGTGTGCTCTTTTGCATTGGTTGACATTCTAGTAAAATATGGCTTGGATATATAAATGCACGTTAACACTCTGGAATTCCAAAGAATAACTCACGTAATATGAAACAGGTTTCTATGCTGCAATTATTTTGTTTTTACTTCCTCCTACTTTAGCCTCAATAAGCATCAATTACCATGCATTAAATGAAGGGCGAGGAATATAGACCTTATACATTTTAGGTTGTGTAAAAGATGGCTCATCGATCTCATTGTGTCCAAACCTGCGGTAACAAACAATATCTACAACAACGTCAGACTGGAATGTCTGACGCCACTCGGCAGCAAGTTCACATGCATGTACCACAGCTTATAGATCATCACCATTTACATGGAAAATTGGAGCATTCAAGGCTTTTGCAACATCTGTACAGTATTGCGAAGACCTTCCAGCTTTGGGATCAGTTGTGAATGCAACCTGATTATTGACCACTATGTGAATAGTCCCTCCAGTGGTGTAATTAGGAAGAGCACTCAAATGCAATGTCTCATAGACCACTCCTTGACCAGCAAAACTTCCATCTCCATGAATCAATACAGCCAAGTTTTTCTTCCTCTCTTTTTCATTTGAATAATACTATTTTGCTCTAGTTTTCCCAACAACAACTGGATCAACTACTTCTAAGTGACTAGGATTAGCAACTAATGAAAGGTGGATCCTTTTTCCACCTCTGGTAGGCCTATCATACGATGTACCCAAATGATATTTCACATCTCCAGATCCGGTCTATGATCCAACTTCATCAGACGCGAGCTTCATGCCGCTGCTGAACTCGCTGAAAATCTGTCTCAATGGCTTCCTGACGACATTGCCCAAAACATTCAATCTTCCTCTATGAGACATACCTATAACAATGCTCTCCATCCCCATATCAGCTGCCCGATCAAACATTTCCTTCATACCTGGGATCAAGGTCTCAGCGCCTTCGATCCCAAACCGCTTGGCAGCAGTACACTTTGTAGCCAAGAAATTCTCAAACTGTGAACTCCAGATGAGCCGATCAAGCATAACGAGCTTGCGCTCTGCATTGTATCACCTGGGAACTATTGTCTCAATCTTCTCCCTCAGCCAATTACACTTATCATGGTCTGGTATGTGCACGTATTCATAACCAATGGTGCCATAGTAAGCTTGCTCCAATCGATTCAGAATTGACCGTAAAGTCTGCACCGGTCGATTCTCAGACAAGAACCCTAACATCCTCCACACGCTGAGAAAAAACTCCCAGTCTAGATCCGCCTCTATGAACCCATACAGCCTTGGATCCAAATCCACTGGAATCTCCCTCTCCTCCAACCCTAGAGGATCCAGCTTAGAAAATCGATGTGCAAAAAGCCCAGCCACCTCTCCGAACCAGTGAAAACTGAAAAAATGGGGCGAATGCCATAGAAATCGGGAAAATTGGGGGCGAATGCCATGGAAACCTGGAAAATCGGGGGCGAATTTCATGTTTCTTGTTTTGTGCGCCCTTTTTTTTGGTGGGCTAATGTTAAATAATTAATTATTTTTAAAATATTTTTTGGGCTAGCTTTATTAAACTATAAAAAATGGGTTTTATATAAAAAATTCGCCCTAATAAAATTTAAAATCCCTTAAAATTCACCTTTGGGCTAAAATTCGCCCCTAAAATTATCCCTGATGACATCGTTCTTGAGATTGGGAGGACTTATCAGGTGCAACCCCCCAGCCCACAAGGACAACCCTTTCAGGGACAAGTTTCATCTCAGTCAGGATTTGCATACAGTCCTCAAGGACAACCTTATGGTCCACAAGGCCAACCTTTACAAGGCTAGCCCATGGTCCAACAAGGAAGACCTCAAGGGCCTTCCGTTCAACCTTTGTATCAACCAGGACCTTCTTATGGTCCTGGGGAGAAAATCTATTCATCTCAGGGACAACATTTTGTCCAACAACCAGGATCATATACTCAAACTGGTCCGAATGTTGGGCAACAAGGACAACCCTCTAGTCCTCCTCCGGGGCAGCCTCGTCCATCACAACCATCAAGCCAACCTGTTCAGCTAGGGAAACCTCATGGCTCTCAACATCGAGTTCAGTCTGCTCTCCAGGGGCAACCTATGGAACCGGCCCAACAGCCAGCTCAGTCTGCTCAACAACAATTTTACTCTGCTTCACAACAGGGTCCTAATTTTCAGCAGCCTATTTAGTCTACTGGTGTTGCTATTAAGTGGTATTTCAAGCTCTCTCATGGTATCTTTCAAGATTTGAACTCTCTCACTATGGCGTTCCTTACTCATTTTTAGTTACTGGTTCATTATGAAGCCGTGACGCATCTCCTCACCTCCTTGAAATAGGACCGGGGTACTCATATCTCGGACTGTATTCATGAATGGATACGTCGTCATCGCTTGATCAAGTTTGAAATTCCTGATCAGCTTCTTACTCATTGGTTCACTACCTCCTATGTCAATCAGATTACGAAAGACATAGCCATGGGGGCCTATGTAACCGAGGAACAGGCCATTTCTCGTGCCTAGTACCTTGATCTCATGTACTCTCAATCGGGCATATTGTATGATATTTTGACTAATGCTACTCAACCTGGAACTTCTACCGCATCTGCAACCCCATCCGT
The DNA here is from genome assembly GCA_034641835.2 of Pinus albicaulis. Taxonomy (NCBI): domain Eukaryota; kingdom Viridiplantae; phylum Streptophyta; class Pinopsida; order Pinales; family Pinaceae; genus Pinus; species Pinus albicaulis. Next base: position 1,348,861,745 of record CM076578.1, on the reverse strand, counting down.
CAATGGTATTATTGTTTCTGTGTCTCAGACTTCGCGTAAGTCTTCTTCGTCCAACACTGGGAAGCAAAAGTCTAATTCTTCCAAAGATATTTCTCCTCAGTCTAGTTCGAATCCTGGTAAAACCTTGGAGGTCAATGCCGTTCAGGCCAATCCTATGGATAAGGCTTCTAAAGGGAAAAAGAAGGGTAAAGGCAAGACCAATGCCGATGCCCCGAAACTAGATTCATATAAATCTCGTGTTGATGATGGTACATAGTGTAAGTCGAAGTATCCCCCTCTAATTTGTGATGAAGAGCGCTACACCAAGGACTGTCCTCGATGGTCCAAAGTGAGTAGGTTGCTTAAAGGAAATCAAGGTATTCCTGCTATCCTTAAAGAACCTTTTCGGTCTCAACAGACCCAAATGGTTGAGCAGCCTCAATCATCTATTTCATCTCGCTCTCAAGTGTTCATGATGTTCATAGCCTCGAGGCCAAGCATAAATGAAGAATGATGATGACCATCATCCCATGGTAGGTCTTCGAGAGATATGGTTTCCATGATGGATTCGTCGGAAGGAAACACTTATTTCAAAGGATCAAGCGAGTCTAAATCACCAAGCCATGGGGATTGAGAATACACGTCACGAGACAAGCTCAAAGGAGCACCATATTCCTAGATGAATGAACACATTAACTGATACAGTGGCTAACATTGTATTAGATAGACATTTGAATAATTTGTAAAAGCATCATAATATGTAAAAAGATCCATGTAAGGAAATGGATGTGTGTGTCTATATATATATATATATATATATATATATATATATATATATATATATATATATATATATATATATATATATATACATATATATCGCATGTTTGCAACTATGTGCATCATAACGTCAAAAAATATGTGTATTCTTCTGTTACATCTCGAGACATCATAAAATAAACCTAGGTGTCTAATCAGCATGGTGCTTGTGATAACATGTCACGACACGTACTAGCTGCCTCAGCAAGTGATGCATTCGGCTAGGCACTCCTACAGTGTGTCTCTGATAGGTGCGAGGAACATCATCGAAATGTGCATAATCTGGAACTCCTCAGGTGATCCCCTCCAGGTTGCACACTATCTCATCTTTCTCGTTGCCCTCACCTTGAGGGTCAAAATTGCGAGGGATTCACCTCACTATTGGTGACATTCTAGCAGGTCTCTCGGGGCTAACATCTGCATCACATGGATTTAATGTCAGAACATACATAAACAAAAAAAATCATAATACTCATAAAATTCAAAAATTGATTCTTACCCAAATCTTCATCCCAATATTTTCCCTCAAAGAGTGGGAGGTCTGGATCATTAGTGAAGTTTGTGCGAGAATAGGGTCAATCCTCCACGAAAATTAGTTGTCGACAGAGCCAATCAAAAAATTTTGGCCTCCAAGACATCTATTGGCCGGCCCCTGCCCTTGGCATTAGTGCTGCCCATCGGGCCATCTGAGGTTCTCTCGCTAGTGGATTCGGAACTATGACCTTCTGTTGCTGAAAAATTGGTAATCGTTCCAAGAAGAATGATACCAGGATGGATCCATAACCAAATTTTTTCAGTTTGGTCTTCTTGAATTTGGTTAATTGGTGCTTCATGTTTATGGTCACCACCTCTATCGAGTTGAAGGGGTTCAGAGCCATGCAGTCCATAGCAAGAAGCAACTGTGTCTTTGTTTCCTCATGTGGGGCTTGCAATCCTGCAGCACGTGTGATGGTATGCAATACCACGCATAATATCAAATCTAGGATGGTTTGTATATCAACTTTCCCACTACCAGTTCCTTTCCGCGCTCCTTGACATACCCTGTCTATCACCATGGACATGTTTTCCATGCAGGGCCGAGTGCCGGTTAGAAGTGGTGCTACACCTCTTCGTGATAATCCTGTGATGAAGTATACATCGGAAACATCAATCTCAAGTTCTTAATCCCGTAGGATGAACTTATCTTGATTTTCATCCCATATACTGATAAGATATTGTAGCAATTCTGGTTAGGCTCGGAGACATGGTGTGAGGAAGAATTTTTTCAAACCATATTTCTTGAGGGATTCCATAACTCCCTCATTTTCCATGGCTAACTCATCCTCTTCACTATCTTCCCGTTCTTTCCATTCAATTACCATTTTTCTCTTTTCTACCTGCAAACACACACATATAAGTGGCACTAGTCAATTTTCATCTTTAAATTTGTAAATAGTTGGGATATTTGGTGAGTATTATTGCTTGAAATCGGTTTGTGCCATTGGTGCAACTGTTTCTGAAACAATCGTTCCAATGGGCGTGTCCCAATGTTAAAAATAGGGTGGTTGGCGCGACTCCATGCCCAACACTCGCGCCGATCACGCAACCCTAAATTTTACAATTTCTCCCCCCAAATTCAAAATTAACAAATGCAAGAATAAAGGAATAGCTTAAAATGGTAAGAGGGATCTTATCTCTTACCTGGATTTGACGGATTTTCGTTGATGTACTGGATTGGCCACTATCGTCGCAACAAGATTACACAGTAAAATGAGTAAAAATTGCTCCACAAGAGGTAAAAGGTGAAAAGTAATTATTTTTTACTATTTTTGGCATTTTATAACTTTTTCACAACCCTAATTAGGTTTTAAGGCATGATTTTCAATTATTTTATAATATTATTTTCGAAAAATGGGTTTTATACATGTCTCTTGTGTAGCAACAGGTTTTCATGTGACAAGGATGAAGTGACGAGTTATATTTTATACTTTTTCGGACTCGGTAAAAACATGAAAAAGTCACTACTAGAATCATCTTTCAGCTCTTTTCTGACTCTCTAAAATTGAAAATATTTCCGAGACGCTTGTCATTTTGAACTCGTTAAATGGCTACAAAGTGATATCTACCTACCCAGTATACGTTTATCCCTTTTTCGGGCTGGGATGGATTATTTACAAAAAAATAATACCTTAGCCTGTCATGACTAAGAGGTTCTTTCAGACACAGTTTTCTCCTTTTCGAATCTATGAGACTACCTACGAAAAGGGACTACTAGAGTTTTATTTTCTGCCTTCTTTTCAAACTTTCTAAACATGAAAAGACATCGAGTTCTCCCTTTGTCAGACTCATTAAACCTTGATGACATCTGACCTCATCACCATTACGTTATTCGAGTTCCTCCTTCGTAGGGCTCGTAAAATGTACTAGGATGGATTTGTTTGAAGGATAAACTTATAGCACAAGCATATGCTATCCCATTCAAGCTTGTTTTTAAAAATAATTGGGGTACTCTCTAGAAATGGTGGGGGAAAATGGAACTAGATTTTAGCTGTGGTGGCAATATGTCGCTCTTGAACATGGCACATGTCTAGATTTGTGTCAGGTTGGGGACATCTCATTTCGTCATTTTTGCTTCCATGGGTTTGGGTAATCTCTTTTGACCTCTTATTTTCTCTTTTCCACATCATCATGACCTCAGAACCTTTGATGTCAAATACTATCAAATCCAGTGTCATGCTACTAATATGTTCAAGAGAATTTCACCTCTGCAGTTCTTTTCAACCTCCCTTTGATTCTTTGTTGGTCTTGATTCAAAAAAATCATGTTCCTCTGTCTCGTGTCAATGATGTCAGAAACATTATGGCCCTCCTTCAACCAGGTAACTTCCTGTCAACTTTAGCTCTTTATCCAGGAATTTGATCTAGAGACTCCCTTCCAATACCTTGGAGCCTGCATGCCTTAATGGCAGGTTCTTCGCATTCGACGCAAGGTCCACATCATTAGCCTTTGATCGACTTACTCTGTAGGTGTTCGATCCCAGATCACTGTTCACATTCCGTGGATTGTACCTTTCATACCTTGAGATCCATTGTCATTATTAGTGGTTCCTCTCGCATCTGTTAACAACTTTCATCATTGGTTGGTAATTAGACGATTTTATTGCATCGTCGACTTCAGCTCATACATTCGCATGCTAGAAAGTGTGCTTGTTTGGGTCGAGATGGAGCGCAAGACCCTGGATTTTTTCTGATAAAATCTAGACTGCGGGTTCTTTGTGGGTTATCATGACTTATTGCATGACTCTTTGATTGGATGCCTATGAACATACCTGAGTCTATTTGTTTGTATTTACTACTGGATGGTTGTGTCCATACCTAGATCTCAATTTTCATATACTCTATTATGGATGGTTGCACCCATGCCACATGTTCATGTATAACAGATATCAATTTACTTGTAATTTCAGGTTTTCCGACAGCGGTGTTTGGTTCGAACACGTTCTCATAAAGAATTTTGCCCCTCCCTCTCCCTCGAACCTCATACTTTAGGGGGCATTTGTTACACAACATTTTTTCATTGTCCCTGCAATCCCCAACTCGAACATTGGAGGGTCATTTTTATGACCAATGAACAATTTCATGCTTTACAAATAACATCCTTACATCCCTTTTGATGAAGGCAACTTTCTTCTTGTTGAAATTTCCCTAAGAAGAGTTATGAAAATCCCTTATTTTTCCTTGGCGCAAGTAGCCCTTTACCACCTCTCGTTGACCTGGGAATTTTACACTAATACCACACCACTTGGCATTCTGTCCCAGTTTAATGCCCGTGCCAAGCTATTTATGAAATGTTTTTTAAAGATAGAGGCGGAGGTTCCATTCCAACCACCTCTAGGATGAGTCATTGGGAGTGGTTGAACTGAAACAACCACGGGCCTCCTCCTTTAGTTAGTAGTTTCTGCCTCCCTTGGAACACTCCTAAAGGATAGGCCTCCCTTCCACCTTTGTAGTGATCCCAACCTCCTCCTTTGCCTCTATATAAAAAATCCTTCTCTCTTTATGAAAACTAGTTGAAGCTAAACAAAGATAATTATATAGTTGAAGTGATGAACCTGAAAGACTAAGCTATAGTCCAATAACTGATTTATTGAGAAGGTAGAACAAGGAGAAATCCATCGAAAGGTCCCTTATCCCGTCCGAATTCCATGATGAGATTTGGGACATACTTCACCCGATCCCCACTGGAGGAGACCGTAATGTCAGAGCATGGTTGTATCTCTTCTTTCTACGTATTAATATAAGTGACTATTGTTTAGTTCTCGTCTTGTGTTTTATCTTTATCAAATGCAATATGCTAGTCTTCTCTGACTAAATAGTATATTTTGGATGAAATTAGTATGTGGGATGTGGTTGTTGTTTTATTATCTTTGTGTAGGTGTCCAAGTGCGATAAGCAAAGGGATTGTGTCTAGTCAAATCAGGAGCCAGCAGTTTTCATCACCACTACAGTTTCTGAAAACAACATTGGACCACAGGTAGGCTATCTTATCGCATCCTCTTTCATTTGAATATCTAGGAACCTACACCTTAGCATGATTCCTTGTTACTAGACCCACCCTAGGGCTAGAGGGATCATCTCTGTCTGCAGAGAGGATTTACCTACATAACACTAATGCATCCTAACAAATTTTGTAATTTCCATGATGCTATCAAGCCTATGTTGTTGTTCAATATTATAGTTAACTATTTTTTCACTTTTCATTTTTTGAATTTTAATAATTTTTAAAATTTAATCTATGGATATTACAAAAGAACACATATACCTTTATTACACTCAATACAAATATGTAAATGGCCCAAAGCGAAAAAGTATAGTATTTTGCTACAGTAAAATCCTACCCTCTTTATGAACCACCAATTAATTATTTCACATTGTACAAGTTTCATACTACCATATTAGATCCATCTAACATTGGATCTATAAATAGTCGTGAGGGATCAAATCCCACTAGATGAAAACCTTATTTTTTGGAGTGTAGAACTTTAGGAAATGGTTTCACCTTATTGTTTGCGCATGCTAGATACGATGTTAGATGAATCTAAGTTGGTTCTAGTTGAGGGAAGCAATGTCAAATTTTATAATATCATTATTATGTGTATATTTGAGATAAACTTCAAAATTCATTATTATGTTTGGATTTGGATGGTAATTTTTGTGAATGTTACAGTTATTGTGTTATATTTGTATATGTCTATGTAATTGCCTATATATTAGTAATTAGTTGGTGATGAATAAGGGAGATAATATTTTCAATATTTTGCAGGAGGGTTGATACTCCACATCTATTTCATTAAATCTTAGGTATCATAACTTCTCATAACTAATTAATTCTTAATAAAGTCCCTCCAAGTATTACTAAATATATATTGAAGAATAATTTTAATAATTTACTGCGTTAATATTACTCTTGAAATAATTTTTTTATTTTCTAATGTTTGAAATAATTTGTTTCATTCAAACATATTTTGATGATTTTTTTAATCTATAGTCTATTTTTCAAAGTCAAGAGATAATGTATTTTCAATTTTTTTTTAATAAGTGGCAAGATTTATAAAATATTTATATTATTTATTTCTCCAAACAATTATCACATCTCCTTCAAAAATATTTTGATATGTTTTGAATGTTTATAAATATACCTTTTACTCTTATAATATCTTGAATACATTGTTGTATGCAATTATCTATTAGTAATTTTGAATATATGTAATTATTTATTAGTAATTAGTTGGTGATGATGAAGGGAGACGATCTTCCCGAAGATTAATTTGCACTTTGCAGCAGGATTGATTTTGCACATCCATTTAGTTTATTATAGATAGAATAACTTTGATAGCTAATTAATTCTTCATACTGTCCCTCTAAGTATTACAGAATATATATTGAAAAATACATTTTTTAATAATCTGCAGCCTTCGTATTAACATCTAATGCATATCATGCAAGAAATCAAATAGGATTAGAAAAAAACATCTACAGTGAAATAAATGTATCTAATTCAAGCAATCAAATGTGATTATAAATCAACTTTTACATTGAAATCAATGAATCTAGTGAAAATAATCAAATATGACTAGAAATATAGATCTACATTCAAATCAATGCATTTTAGTGAAAGAAATTAAATATAATTAGTGATCTAGGTGTATATTGGTGGCCACCCCCTATTCTACCTAGACCCACAAACGACTTCATGAATTTCCTTGTTTATAGCAACATTCACTGCTTTTAGCACTTTTTTAGGTCCTCAACTTCTGGAGCAATTTTGACCCGCTATATGGAGTTTTTTTGAGGTTTGTAGCAGCCTTGTTGCCATATTGCCATAGGCAGGGGCCTACAGCATATCTTGCAATATTCGAAGATCTGTTTCTAACAATGTATCTTACATGCTAAATAGAGATAATATGGTCATGTTATGACCTAGGGAAGTTGGTTGCCCAACTAACCCCAATGGGGCCCACAAACTTTTAGTATTCCATCTCATGGGTTATGGTTATGGCTTTTTAGGGTTTTCCCTTGTTTTTCAATATTAAAAAGTCCCTTGATCCTCATTGTAACACAATTCATAGGATTTTAGCCACCACATCTCTTCTCAAAGATGAGCTACCATCATCCAAGCTACTTTATTTCCATTATGTATGTAAGAATATTTCAGTTATTTGATATTAATGAAATAAAGTTTTATTCCTGTTACACTTATGTGTTTATGTTTACATATGCATTATAGTACGTTTGTGCATACGTTTGGATCAGTGGTATCAGAGTAGTCTTCCCTTTCCCGATTTTTCTTTGTATGTCCCAACTAGGTGAGGGTATAAAGACTTAGGACTCGATCTAGTTGAAAATTTTCAAGATCAACCTCACAAACCTCGATGACCTCTTATGGAGGAATAAAATAAATATGAGGAAGTAGGATATCCTTTGAAAATATTTCTCAAGGAGGTCCTTGAGAATCATAGGAATGTGATGACAAATAACTTTGTCCAGATCCTTCGATGGCTACGCAAAAGTGATGTATCCTCATCTAGAAACTACTCTGGAGGAACCATTCCTTTTATGGTACAATTTAACTTTGACATTCCCATATTTTAAGTTCGGATATATTTGGATGTCATAGATAAATGGTTAAATATGTTGGAAGGATATTTTTTAGTTCATGACTTTTCCAGCCAAGAAAATATTACTTTTTCATTCCTAAAAGTCGTCCCCCATGTCAAGGACTAGTGGGAAACCTACTGTGAGAAAAAAAATGAGGGGGAACCCTCACTAATCATAGACTTACCCACTTGGAATTATTTATGGGACACCATCAAGGAAAAATATTACCCTATCAGTAGCTATGAAGATAAATATATAAATTTGACCATGTTGTGTTAGGGAAGGGACCAAGATGTGCCAAAGTTCACAAATTTTTTTCATGGCACTTGTACCAAGCTCGACATCAAGGATTCCAAGATGAATTTGGTACTCAAGTACCACAACTATTTGCATAAGTACATCTAGTGCAAAATGGATTTCCTTGACATCCCCGCACTAAGTTCCTCCTATCGATATGGTGTCAAGATCGAGAAAAATTTTAAATATAAGAAGCGACAATTTGGATCTGTGAATCCAAAGAAAGGAAAAGGCACCTTAAAACTTTAGAACAAATAAAATAGCTATGGTGAGGCCACCCAAGACAACCCATCGAAGCCACAAGAAAATAACAACACCACAAAGACAAATAAGGACACAGGAAAGTAGTGTGAATCCCATAAGAGATCCACTCAAAACATGAGTGAGTTTCGAGCCAAGAATTTACTAGTGGGCAAGATGAAGGCTTCTGAATCAGATGCATGCTCTGACTGAGTCAAAACCTGATAAGGGGAATGATAAAGGGAAGCATGATATTGATGCATATCTCAGTGCCACTATCGCAACTACCAAGATCCAAAAGGATGAGACCAAATATCTATAAGAGGGGGAGAACCTCTTCCACTCACAGATGTGAGTGAAGGGTTCTCCGATGTAGTTCATTTTCAACAGGGGGAGCAAAAAGAACCTCATTTCGATAGAGGTTGTGTAGCGGCTAGGCCTACAGACAACATCACACCTGTAGCCATACACCATTGGGTGGCTTCACCAAGGATGAGATCTCCACATCAGCCATCAATGTCACCTCCCTTACAACCTCAAGCCCTTCACAGATGAGGTATTTTGTGTTGTTTATCCTCTACAAGTTTGCGATGTATTATTAGGAAAATACTACCTATGAAAGAAACTTGTTATGCATGAATCTATCCATATCACATTTATTATTACTTTGGGAAATAATTTGTACAAGATACCATAGGTAGCACCACCTATGGCTATATCTCTATTCACTGAGAGGAAATACAGTAAGATCATCTCCCAGACTGAGAAATTTATTTTTCTTATGATTCTCCATCAGGGCCAGAAGAATATTGTGGCCACGAAATCCAAACATTGTTATTCCACACAAAAACAATAGATGGAAAATGTCATGGAGGAGTACAGGAACATATTCACCTCTACCGTAGAGGTACCTCTACATTGCCACGCCAAGCACTCCATTGATATGAACCTAGGCGCATCATTACCCAACAGACTAAACTATCTAAGTTCTATTTTGGAGAACGATGAAATCAAGATCCAGATTCAGGATCTGTTATAGAAAGGGCACATTAGGTCAAGTTCAAAACCTTGAGGGAGCCAAATCATGTTTATAAAGAAGAAGGATGTGACCTGGAGACTCTTTATTGAATATCCGGTGTTGAAAAATATCACTATCTGGAATACGAATTTTATTCCATTAATTGATGACCTTTTGGACCAAATCAAGAGGGGAAAATATTTTAGAAAGATTGACTTGAAGTTTGGTTATCGCCAGGTAGAAATCGAACCCTCTGATGTGTGGAAGACTGTCGTCTAATCCAAGGAAGACCTTTTTGAATGGTTGGTCATGCATTTTTGGTTGATGAATTCCCCCACAACATTCATGAGGCTCATGAATGACATCTTGCGACCTTTCACCAACTCATTCGTGGTGGTCTATTTTGATGAAATCTCGAACTTCAGCCAGAATTGGGAGTAACACCTCCACCACAATCAAGAGGTCTTCCAAACACTACGGAAACACTAGTTGTGTTAAAATTTGGAGAAATGTAATTTTGGCATGACCTAGGTTCAATATTGTGGGTACATCATGGATGAGGGGTGTGCATGTGGAACCAACCAAGATACAGTTCGTTCTTGATTTTCCAACCCCAACCACTTTGAAAAAGCTCCACAACTTTGTGGGTCTTGCTAACTTCTACAGTAGGTTCATGTTGGGATTCTCTCACATCACTTGGTATTTGAGTCAAGTCACCAAGGGTGGGGCGAAAGAAAATTTATTTTTGCCTAAATCCATACAGAAGGCGTTCATCGATTTGAAACATTGACTCTCCTCTGCACCAGTGTTCACATTACTAGATCTAAAACAATGATTTGAAATCTAGAAAGATGCCTACGACTATGATATTGGTGTAGTTCTTACCCAATAGGGGAATCTAGTGGCATATCATAGTGAGACACTTTCAGACACAGTCTGAAAGTATTCCACCTATGAAAAAGAGATGTATTCCATTATGCAGGCTTGCTGACAATGGAAAAATTACATTATGGAGAAGGAAATGACCATCCACATAGACCACAAACCATTTCAGCTCATATAGACATAAGGGAAGTTTCATAAGTATCTTCATAAAATATGTGCCTTATTTGACCAATGGTCATGGCGTTGACCACTCTTCTCGAATATTGCGGGAACGAGACTTAAGGGTGGTCGACTCTTTTAAAGAGTGATCCAGAATTCGTCAACGCATACCAAATGCTCTTGGGAGGCAAGTAAGTTCCAAATTATCACCTCCAAGATGCACTATTATGCCACCCGAGACACCTCTATATTCCGTCAAGCGAGCATTCCAAGGTGATTTTGGAAGCGCACTACAACTGGGTCATTGGACATTTCGGGGTAGAGAAAATAGTTATAGTACTAGAGAAGTATTTTATTGGCTAAACCTGCAAGAAGATGTTGGGAAGTACATCTGATCCTACACTATATACAACATTTCCAAACTCATCATAAAGAGGAAATGCCTATATACTCCTCTGCCTACTCCTAGTTGACCTTGGGAATCCATACCCATGGATTACATGTCACGCCTTCCTTCTACTAGGAATGGAAACAACTGTGTTTTCTTGGTCATGGACAGATTCTCTAAGATGGCCATTTTGATGGCCTGCAAGAAGAGTATCAATGCAGAAGCCACTGCTAAACTCTTCTTTAAACAAGTGTGGGTAACTTGGGGATCCCACAATCCATTATCTCAAATTATGAAAACAGGTTCCTAAGTACATTCTGGTCAAGTCTTTGATCGATGCTCGATATGAAGCGCACAAAGCCCACTACTTTCCACCCCCAAACTGATGGCCAAACAGGGGTCATCAACATCATTATCATGCAAATTCTCTGCATGTAAAATCTAAGCTTGCACATAGGATGAAAGCCTTCCCTATGTCCAGTACATCTACAACCGATATCTCCATAACTCAAATGGCCACATCCCATTTCAGGTAGGATTGAGATTTCGATCACTATGCCCCATTGATGTGGCCATACCATTTGCAGTGACTCGAGCATATTTTTCTCATGTCGAAACTAAAGATGATAGGGAAAAAAACTTCATTGACTGAATTCAGCATGACCGACATCAGGTGCATGAAATATTTTACAAAGCTAGTGCTATATACAAGTAGTGACATGATCAACATTAGGTGCCACACAGGTTCTAGCGGGCCACAAAATTTGGATAAATTTGCAGAAGGAGCCCATCACTCGACCGCAGTACAAGCTTCTCCCGCTCTAATATGGGACATACTCACGCAGGTTGTAGGATACAATGTCTTTGAGCTCAGGATTCCACCATTCCTTGGTCTGCACTAGGTATTCAATGGATACCACCTATGGCCATACTTTCCACCATTACTTGACACATTCAACGTTGCAGAAAAACTCACACCCACAAAGTTAAACTTGGATTGCATGGAACATGACACAACTAATTAGATCATTGAAATGTAGATAAATAACACCCGCAAATATAGGATCCAACTATATCAAGCTGTCAAAGCACACCAACTGCTTCACCAGAGTAATTGGTTCAAGAGGGACCAAGTTCAATAGAAATTTCCTCACCTTACAGAGGCTCTACATGCAATGGGGACCATTTCTTCATAAAGGGGTAGGAATGATATAGGTGGACATTGGTGGACACCCGCCTATTCCACCTAGACCCCTAGTCGATTTCATTAGTTTCCTTGTGTATAGAAAAATTCACTATTTTTAGTAGTTTTTAGGTCTTGAACATTTGGAGCAATTTGGACCCCCCTAAACGATGTTCTTTTGAGGTCTGCAGTAGGCCTGTATCCATAAGAAAGAATCTACGAGAAATCTTGTAGTATTGATAGAGATATTTATAAAAAGGTATTGTATGCACCAAATAGAGATTATATGACCAAGTTATGACCCCAGGAAGTTGGTTTCCGAGCTAACCCCAACGAGGCCCACAAACCCTTTGTCTTCCATATCCTAGGGTTAGGTTTTTGGTTGTTTATGGTTTTTCCTTTTTGTTCAATAATAAGAATTCGCTTGAGCCTCATTGTAACATAGTTCAAATCCATGTAGTTGCCACATCTCCTCATACGGATAAGCTACCATCACCCAAGCGACGTTATTTCCATCTTGTATGTAAGCATATTTCAGTTACTTAATATTAATGAAATTAATTTTTATTTCTACTGCATTTCTGTGTCTATGTTTATATATGTATTTTATTTCATTCCTACATAAGTTCATATCAATTAGAAATCAACATATACACTAAAATCAATACATCTGGTGCAAGCAATCAAATAGGATTAGAAATCACCATAGACACTGAAATCAATGCATTTATTGCAATAAATCTTCTTCCTGATTTCTCCCCTCCTTATAATCTTGAAAAATATTCTTAATAATTTATAACCTCAAGGTTAACAACATCTAATCCATCTAATTCAAGCAATCAAATAGGATTATAAAACATCTACACCGAGATCAATGCATCTAGTGTCAGCAATGAAATAATATCAGAAACAACATCTACAGTGAAATCAATGCATCTAGCGCAATCAATGAGATAATATTATAAATTAATATCTACACTGAAATTAATGCATCTAGTGCAAGCACTCATATAAGATTAGAGATCATCATTTACACTGAAATCAATGCCTCTAGACGAAATAATAAAATAGCATTACAAATCACCATCTACACTGAAATCAATGCATATAGTGCAAGAAATCAAATATAATTAGAAATCAACATTTACACTAAAATCAATGTGTCTAGTGAAGATAATAAAATAATATTAGAAATCATCATATACACTGAAATCAATGCATATATTCTAATAAATATTCTTCCCTATCGTCCCTCTCAATCTCTATTAATATCTCCCTCTATCTATTTCATTTTAATTCTAGGTATCGACACTTTCGCATCTAATTAATTATTAATAGTGTCCCTCTATGTATTACAATATATATCTTGATTTTTTTTTTAAATAATTTTCATCCTCAAGATTCACAACATCTAATTCATCTAATGCAAGAAATCAAATAATATTAAAAACAACATCTACACTTAAACCAATGAATCCAATGCAAACAATCGAATGATATTAGGAATCAATATTTACTTTGGATTCAATGCATCTTGTGCAAGCAATCGAATAGGATTACAAATCCACATCTACAGTGAAATCAATGCATCTAGTGCAAGCAATAAGGTATAATTAGAAATAAACATTTACACTGAAAACCAATGCATATAGTGCAAGCAATCAAATAGGATTATAAATCATCATCTACACTGAAAGAAATGCATCAAGTGCAAGAAATAGTTTTTCTTATCTCCCCCCTCCATCTATGTCTACATCTCCCTATATCTATCATTTGTTTTCTCTATATATCACCCCCAAAAACGCAAACACTCTCTTTGTCCATATATATCTATCTATAACTCTCTCCCTTCCTCTCTCTATCTCTCTTTTCTTCCTTCTCTCCACCTTCTATCTATATATCTATCTCTCTCTACCTCTCCTTTCTGTCTCTATATCAACCCCAGAACATACACACTCTTTCTCTATATCTATCTATCTCTCCCACCCTCGTCCTCTTCCTCTCTCTGTTTATTCCCCTTCACTGCCTCTCAACTCCTTCTATCTCTTTTCCTTCTTTATATTCTCTCCCCTCTCTCTCTCTGTCTCCCTTATCACTCCACTTATCTCTCTATATGTATTTATTCTTACATCCCCATCTCCCACCCTCAAACTCCATCTCTCTCTCCCTCTCTCTCTCCTTCTCTCTCTCATGTCCTCTCTCTCTTCCTTCCTCTCTCTTGCTTTCTCTCCAACCTCCCTCTATCTCCCCCCCCCCCCCTTCCTCTCTCTCTCTCTTCACCCTCCAAGTCTATCACTATCTCCCTACCTATCTCCTTCTCTCTCATTCTATCTTCCCTTCCTTCCATCTCTCATTTTTCTCTCTATATCATCCCAAAACACACACAATATTTCTCTATCTCTCCATTGTCACTCATTTTCTCTTTCTCTATCTCTCTCTCTCGCCACCTTTATCTCTCTATGTATTTCTTATTCACTCCCTCTATCACCATAGAACTCCATATCTTTGTCCTTCATTCTCTCTCCCTCCCTCTATCCCTTTCGCTTCTACCTCACCCTCTCTTCTCCCATATCTCTCTCTCTCTCTCTCTCTCTCTCTCTCCTAAAACCTTCTCACTATGTCCCTCCCTCTCTCCTTCTCCCTCCCCACCTCTATTCCCCCTGCATATTTGTGTCTCCCTCTGTCTCTCTCTTACCCTTATCTCCCTCTCCCACTGCTTTATTTATCTCTCTCTCTCTCTCTCTCTTTATTCCTCCTCTCCTCTCTCCTTCATTTTATCTCTATCTCTTCCTTGACACTCCCTCTATCTTTCCACATCTATTACTTTATGTTTGTTCTTCACTTCATATATATCTAGAGTTTATATATATCACGATATTTTAATATATATAATAATATAACAAATTTAGTATTGTATTAATCAAATTTATTAAATTTAATAAATTTAATATTATAATATTTTAATTTTAATATTATATTTAATATTAATCTCTTAATATTAATATTAGATTTAATGATGTTTTTTTAAATGGATTGTTAACAAAATTCACAATAAAACTGCATTAAATTAATATTGTCAAATACTACAACAATGATGGAAATATTTACCCCTTTAAATACTTTAATATACTAATAGGATATGCATTTTCCTTGTAAAATTTTCATTTTACAAATATTTAAATAAAATAAATATTAAAATATTTTGGAGAAGGATTTTGGATTATGTGTGTTGAATTAACCCTCTTTCTTTGATTTAAGAAATGGAATTGACTTTAATAAAGAATAAATATGTTTAAAATTTTACCTAATTTGGAATTTTAAAATGGTAATTTTTTTTTGGGGAAAATTTATAATCCATTTAAATTCATTGATATGTTAAAGAAAAAATTAAACAAAAGAGATTAAAAATATTAAAAAGGTATATATAATCTAAAGATTCAAGTTATATATAATTTAAGATTCAAGTTAATATTTTGGTAGACATTTGCAGAAATTATTTTTATTATTTTTTAAGCACATGACATACTCACAAATCTGTAGAATACAGCGCAATTAATTAATTATTCCAAATTATATGATTTTCCTTAATTAACTATGAACAATCAACCTACATTTGCAGATAATACCAATAACAACAATACCTATCATCAATTGAAAACTTAATTATAATAAATTTTCACTCCTTAAAATGTCTTATTACACTCATTATTATAAAATTGGTACATCCATTTCTTTAAATAGTTGGTAATTATAAGCATGAAGACATTTACTTATGTGATAACATTGTATTACCAAGATTTGAAACTCATTACTATAAAAAAATTGGTACATCCATTTAATTAAAATAGTTGGTAAACATAAGTATCAAGACATTTACATAATAGCATTGTATTACAAAGATTTAAAAATAATTAAAAGTAAATTATTATTATTATTATTTATAAAAATATAAATATGTGAAGTAAACATATACATATATATATATATATATATATATATTTAAAAAAACATGTTACAAGAAATAAAGACTATTTTAAATACATATTTTAAGTGATAGATGAAATGACATGGACATTTTCTTTAGTTAATTTTAACCAAAATCCAAGTGAGGTTTCAAAAACTTGAGTCTAAAGTTTCTTAATCTCTAGAATTGGACTGTATGAGGTTTGAGAAATTTAAATCTATTCATGCATTCAAAAATGTATTTTGAATAACATAAAAATTACAATTTTGCTTGAAATTGTATAAATGAAAATATTCCATTTCAAAATTAAACTACCTATAAATTAATTTTTTACCATAAAATTAATAATCATTAATAATTTAATTTTAATCCATAATCATTAATAATTAAATTAAAATTATGAAAAACAACTAATAAATATAAATCATAATATATTTATTACTCTACAATCCTGATATATTAATAAATTTATAGTTTGTTTTAGATAAAACAGTCAAATTAAAAATTCATTTGTAGCAATTATTTACATTAAAGCCAATTTGATTTCCTCCATGATGTCCGGGCAGTGCACGATTTAAGTAGACAGTTGTAATCTGTGGATTACTATCACCGTGGATAAGTTAACATATATTCTCAAAGGAAGTTAACTGCCCATCAATCTTCATAAGATAAGATTGAGACTCTCGCTCTATCTTCCCCACGTAAACACTAATAAGTGGAAATGTAAATCTACCAATTGACATCTTCAACCAATTGGTGATTAAATTCAATGTGATATCATTAAATATCTGGAGACTCAATGCCATACAGCTAGAGTTATTGAGAATGAATCACATACAGGTAAAGCGTTAGTGAGAAGTTGATGGATGCCAACATATATTAACAATTAAAAATTGCACAAATAGTTTCGGGTCAGTTTGGATGACGGAAGCGTGCAAGAGTACGCGGCTGCAGACTACTCTCGATACAATGCCGACCAAATAGTGCTCACGGTGGGCTCACAACTGTTCTCCTCCCACAGACATACACTACGTTTGTGTCAACCAAACAAATTATAATGTATTGCACTATAAATTTAACTTGATTTCCGATTTTGCAGAGACCCGCGTAACATTAACAATGTGTTTTCAAAAGCTATCATTTAACCCCTTTAACTATCAGTCATGTTTTGAACTGGACATATATGGTAAGCCAAATTTGGATGAGTTGGTGTATAAGTTTCTTATATGAACTCAAGTTATATTTTAAGATATTTTTCTTTTTATTTATAAGAATTATTTATTTTATATTTGGTTGGTTCTGCATTTTGAAAGAAGTTTATGTGATTGAAACATTACCCGTGTGAAAATTGTATCAATGCTGAAGGAAGTTTACCTGATGGCAAGTGTGAAAATTGTATCACTGCTATGCATGAAAATTGTATCATTGCTATGAGAGAGAAATGCCACGATATGTTGTATCAATGTTATGTGTGAAAATCGTATCAACGCTATGACATAGAGCAATGCCAGACTATGCTCCATCATACATAAGAATGTCTTTTACGGAAGGAAATTGTTTGAGATCACCAATAAGGAAAAAATAGTGGCTCTGAAATGGGATGCTTGAATGAATAAAAAATGTTTAACAGCCATAAATGTAGGGACGCTTGAGCTTTCGAGTACATCTCATGAATGGAAATGTAATGACCATGCTAGCATTTTTCATGAACCGTCAATAAAAATTGCTCTCCAAATACTATATTTGCTTTATAGGTTTTCAAACATGTATTATAAGTGCACTTATATGAAATGTTTAGTTGGAGCATTTAGTAGCAATCTGCTTTTTGTGTTAGTAGAGCTTAATAAGAGAACTTGTTTAAAATATATAGTTAAGTATGGCTTTTATTGTACCTTTAAATACCTTATATATTCATTTCTTGGTGGGGATATAATTTTATTTTAAATGAGTGAGTTAGAACAATGTTGAAATCTATTGTTTGGGTGGCTCACACTTACGAATAATAAAATTGAATGGAAGGGTTGACATGTTGAAATTGATTTGTAAGTGATTGAAGTTGATAGAATATATGGTTATAGCTTCCAAGTGTAATGAGAGAAGACTAGGCATCTAGTACCCTTTTTTTTTCAATTTCAAGATGGCCAAACATATCAAGACCATTCATCTAGATGTTGTTATCAATTTGGATTTGAGAAAGGGTTTGTCATTCATCCAATTCGATGGGGTGATGGGCATCTATTGAGTTAGTGGAACTAAATTTAGGAGAAATATTTGGAAGATATATTGGATGCAAAATAAAAAGATAGAAAATATTTTTTTTTATATGAATGAGGAGGAAATGATTTCTTCTTGGATGAAGCCAATGCTATTGAAGCTCTTTCCAGAAAGGTTGTAAATAAAGATCTCACTCTAATAAAAATCGATGTAGCAATTGAATTCCATACAAGGAATGGAAAAGTATCACAAACACATGAAAGATAGTGATTAGTTTTTCTTTCTTCCACTTTTCATATTTTACACAAGAAGATATGAACCATGATATTGCAACCTCAAAATGTCTCTACAAAATGAGGCGTTTTCATATATGCATTAATGAAGTTGGTCGCTGAAAGTGTGTTGGGGACACTCTGTGTAACCTATTTGAAAATATTTCTATGGAATTTCTAGAAATGAATGAATAGATACATATTGTTATGAGATGTTTTTGGAGAAAATGACATATCACATTGCTTCTATGTCTCGTTCAATGGGAATTATATAGAAAATATTTGAATTGCAATTAAGGTAGGGTCTTGTACAAGTATTACTTCAAAGATATTAGAAAAAAATATGCTTGTAGGTTTTTTATTTCAACTTTACCTTAAATACATAATTTGATTAAGATAGAATGATGAGAGAATATATGTTAGTGGGTAAATTTATCTCAACTTATGGATGCTCAACTTATCTTCATTATAGGTAGGGTTGTATGTTTCATGGCCACACTTTCCAATGAACAAAGAAGAGGTATAATGGAATTGCTATGGATCTCAGTAGTACTAATAATAGTAGACAAGGTTGGAGCCTTCGTTTCCCAACCATGAATATTCATGGGGTTTGTCTAGTTTTAAAATGTATTTAATGGGTTGATTGCAATAATCTAGTGGATGATATATAAATATTTATGTTGTTTAAAGGAGGCATGCATTATGTAGATCTAAAATTTGGATTATTTGTTTTTCTTTTGTGATACTCCTTTCAAACATAATGTATAAGTTTATGATAACTACTTGGAAGCGTTTTCTTTCATTATATTTTATTTAATAACCTAACCCGTAAATTAATAAAAAAAAATTTCTAAGGAGATAACATCTAGGGATAGTAATGGGAGAAAGGAACACATGAGAAGAGATGTAAGAACTCTTGAATTATTAATTTTTATTATTGATTGCCAAGGGTCCCTATAAAAGTATGTATTTCCTCGTTCTATGTGGCATAAGTATTTTTATTTTAAACCTTGTAGAAGGGCACGTGTTTCTTTGTAAATTTTGAGTGCTTATAACGTTTGGAAAAAAATTGTCTACACTATTTTCAGGACAAAATCATCATAGAAAAAATTATTCTGTAAATTCATATGCTAGTGGAAGAGAGAATGTTATTTCCATAGTTTTATTTCCATAAAATTTTAGAAATGAAATTATGTAGAATTCATGATTGTGTCCATGTCTTATATATTGAGTCAAGAAGAATTCATTTATAGCTATGTTTTTCCCTAAATCGTAGGGATACTAATTTCTTGGCCAACGTGTTTCTGAGAGTTAGAAGGAACATAGAGAGTTTAAGGAACTATTTAGAATTTTAGGGAATTCCATTCCTTGTGTTCGGCAAGGATGGCCGAAAAGAGTTATTCGAAGTGGGATTGCTATAGGGATAGTGTGATAAGGGGTAAAGTCCCTACCAGTGATAATTAGAAGTTTGGACAAATGAGGAAAATTGTAGCCTTAGCTAGATTGACCTTGTTCTATTATTATGCATGGGATTGGAACCTGAAAAATATAATCCCTATTTTGGAGAGGTAAAATGTTACCATCTAGTTATTTCCACTTTTTCCAATCCTATAATAGATAAGTAATTTTAAATTTAGAGTTATATATTGACGAATAAAGTTGTTAAGGTGTTTTTGTGAATGAGAAATATGTGCTTATGAGCTGAAGTTTTATTCTTGGAAATTAAAATTCTCTCAATTGTTGTAAATGGCCTTATCGATATCCCATAAAGGATCATAATCATGGAAATAATGGATGTAACTATTAGTGGATCTCTTATCTTTGGCTCTCAATTTTCATATGTTTTCAGTAATCTTTACTTGTGTATTCATTTCAGTTTTGAGTTTTGGTTCCTTAGGGGTCATGCTTTACGCATTAATTGATCTACTCATGTACATACAGTTTCAAGTTACTTCCTTCTTATGATGCACAATTTCAAGTATATTCTAAATGTAGACACCTTAATTCTCTTCTTTTTTTTTTTTCGCTACTTCAATGTAAATTCTTTCCTAATATGGGGTTCCCTAGAGTAGAGCATTTTTTTGATATAGTGCACATCACTATTAGTCCCTACCATAACACTAATTATATGTTATGAAACTAAAACAAAAAATATAATAAAATATAGATAAAGGACTTGAAAGTAAGCCTCTTCAAGGAGGAAACCTCCTTTTACATCACCTAAATGTACAATTCTTCGATGATACAAATGAAAATGCCTCCCTTATATATATATATATATATATATATATATATATATATATATATATATATATATATATATATATATATATATATATATATATCAGCCTAAAGGGTTACAATATAATAATGGCCTACATAATAATAATAATGCAAGGCCATACCAAAAACAATAATGGTCTTCTATGGGGCACAATGATAACGATATGGGGCTACGCTAGTATTATAGGGACCTAACATGCCTGTATCCTTCAAAAAAAGGTTTTCCACAATGCTTCAGTAATTTTCGATGCTTCTCTACAAAATTATCATCCTCCCATGTGGAATATCTAGCAATTATGTTCTTCCACTTAATGCGATACTTTGAAATGGACCAATTTTGTAGCAGTCAAGTTCTTATTTTCGTCATCACATTAGGATCCAATATGATTCTTCCTTGCTTTTCAAGTTATAGAAATATTTTTTAAACATCTAGTGAATATAATTTTCAGTCAAATTACTTTGAATTTTGCTTCTGAAAAATAATTGTCTACTCTTTTCACATTTTTTTGGAATTTTTTTACATATATGTCATTTTTTAATTACAAATATTTTCCAGAAATAAAAAATTTATTGTTTAATTGGTTGCAAAGGTTAATTGGACTAATTACTTGTGGATCAATGTGATATTTACTTAAAATTGTTAATAATAAATTAAAAAAAAATAAAAATAAAAATTTAAAACCTACTATGATCAGTATTTATGCAAGAACAAAATGAAATACAAATATAAATAAAAACACAGAGATACAGAGAAATAAAAACTTTAATTCATTAATAAAAATGTAATAAAAATGGTTACATGGAAAAATAACTTCCCCTATTGATTTAACCTGAGCGCGCGCAGAGAGAAGGATCGATGATACAATGACCTAGGTTGGTCTGAGCTCTGAACCTGGGCCTTGCCCAGCGCCTCTGCTTCTCTATGCCCTTGCACTTGGGATCCTCTGCCCTTCGCCATTGATCTTCTCTATGTCCCTCTAACCTGGGGGCTCTGCGCCACCCACCCCCCCCCCCCCCCGACTTTTTTTGCATGGGCACTTCGGAGACTCTCCCGGAGGTGAACACAGTAGTGACCTAGGCTCATGCATTTGTAGATCTCATTAGCTCCCTGGGTCTAGCTAAACCTCGACCTGTAGTATCAAGATTCGTTAAAAAGCTAGATGCCTTGCAAGAAGTTATTCTTCCTCCCTCTCTTCCTCACATTACAGCTCTTTCCTTGGCTGAGAAGGGTCTAATAGGATAGTTTACTAGCCTCTGGCCATCCCCTAACATGGTTCAGATATGGATTGAACGAAATTGATCTGATAAGATCGTTGGTAAAATCCCTATCAGGTTCTGTGGAAAGGGATACTTTACCTTTCATTTCGAATCTGAAGTAGAAAAGGATCTGATCTTCAGAAATGGTCCCTATTTCATGGAATCCAAGGGTTTATATCTCAACAAATGGACTCCTAAATTTGATCCAAAACTTGAACTTTGGGTGCGCCTCCCACACCTTCCTCTCCACTATTGGGGGGATGATTCTGTCAGGGCTATTGGAAATGCTATCGGCACCTTTATCGATAGGAATAAACCTAAGGAAAACATGCTCGCTTGCAACAAGATCTGTGTTGAAGTAGATCTAGGCAAAGGACTCCCAGAAGCCATCAAGCTAAAAGTGGAGGATTGGACACACATCCAACAAATTTACTATGAGCATATCTCGTTGAAATTTAAGGTATGTCATGAATATGGCCATTTTGCTAATCGCTTCTCAAAAAATATATATGTTGAATGCTCAGAATCAGATCAGCCATGGGAGACTGTTAAAAAGAAGAAATATAATTTTGCTACAAAGAATAATCCTCCAGATACTTCCCTCGCCAAGCCCAACCCCCCTCCCCCCTCATCTGAAAATATCTCGGATCCATGCAACCTTCCCTCTCCCTCTGCAACCCCCTCTTCGAACTTGCTATCCAACCCCTTCTGAATCATATCCCAACCTAGTAACGATCCCCAAATTTCCAATATTCCCCCACCTCTGTATCCTCCCCTAACCTCACCCCCCATTGACAATATCACCACATTTTCTCAAGAAACAGCCTCCATTCGTATTACCAGAAACTATTCCAAGGAGAATGGAGCATCTCTGGAATCACATAAGAAGCAGGGTCCTAGAATAAAATCAACAAAACAATAACGGAATGAAAATGCGCAAAAAGACATTGCTTTAGGAACCCAAAGTCCCATAGAAAATTATATATTGGGGCAAAATAATAGATATATAAGACAAAAGGAGCAGGAAGGGAAAGCAACTCTTCGAACTGACTTCATGTAATGATGAAATTTCTCTCTTGGAATAGCAGGGGTTTAGGGCATCCCTCAAAAACAAAAGCCCTAAGGGATCTAATAATTCAAGAAAAGCCTGAAATTATCCTCCTTCAAGAAACTAAACAAGGAGAAATAGATATGAGGAAAATGATAAGCAGATAAAAACAATATGATGGCACACTTTCAGAATCAAGAGGTGCCTTTGGAGGCTTAGCTAAACTTTGGTCATCTAGCACATGGCATCGAAAAGGCACTACAATAAATCAAAATTGGCTCAGAATTGTATTAGAAAACAACAAAAATCAGCAGAGAATCATTGTGTACAATGTGTACATTCCAAATCACTACAGAGAAAAAGAGTTATGTTGTAATTCCTTAAGCGAAGATATGAAAAATGAAGAAAACAATAACATCATAATGGGGGGAGACTTTAATCTAATCCTACATGCGAATGAGAAAAGAGGAGGCTCTTTTGGAGATGATCCATTCAAAAGACGGCTTGAAAACTCAATGCAAGAATAGGAACTAGTAGATATAACACCAGAGAACCACATATATACCTGGAATAACAAGAGAATAGGGAAATGCAATATTATGGAAATGCTTGATAGGATTCTAGTAGTTGTCACACACCTCTCAAAATTCTCCTCAGCGTCCTCAAATGTGCTAAAATTTTCTACTTCGGATCATTATCCTATTACCCCTTCTTTTGTTGATCAATGCCCTCTTGGGCCCATTCCATTCAAGTACAACCCACTATGGAATGAAATTCAAGTTGCAAATCAGCTGGTGTGAAATGTTTCACTTCAGCACGTTGAGGGATCTCCAATATTCATATGGGAGACTAAACTGAAAAAGAAAAAATGGGCATTAAAAGATTGGGAGAAAATCCACTATAAGGAACCTGATAAGATCAAAGAAGAAAATAAAGCGAAACTGAAGGATGTCCACACCAATATAGATTCTCAAGCCCCAAGTCAAGACATTCTTAATCAGGAAAAGGACCTCTACTGGCAGCTTCATCGTATAAATAGGAAAGAGGAGGAGAAATGATGCCTCAAATCTTGAAACTTATCGCTCCAAGCTCGTGATAAGAATACAACCTTCTTTCACAAGAAATCCACTATGTGCAATGCTAAAATCAAAATTTCATGCATCAAAGATGAAACAGGAAATATGAAGATCGACCAAGAAGCAATAAAATGAGCTATAACTACGCATTTCAAAGACATCCTCACTGAGACCAGTATGCCAGAAGATTACTCAGACCTACTTTAGTAACTCCTGCCCCTGATCAGTGAAGATATTAACAATTCTCTCAATATAGACATAGCTAAAGATGAGGTCAAAAATTCTATATGGACCATGCACCAAGATAAATCCCCTGGACCAGATGGGTTTCTGATATATTTCTATAGAGCTTATTGGGACCTCATTAAAAAAGACCTCATGAAAATGATACAGTGGGCACATTGGAAAACAAAATTGGTGGATATACTAACTCTACCTTCCTAGCCCTCATATCTAAAGAAAATAAGCCTTCTACCTTTTCTAGATTTAGAACTATCTCTCTCTGCAATGTCTCCTGTTGTAGCTCCTAGAGACAGCCTACATTTGTGATAGACCAGTGCCTAGGACATCTTAGCATAGCAAGGAGCATATAATATAATGTATGAAGTTGTCAGCTTCAGCTCACATGCTATCTCCTGTAAACAGGGAAATGAAATAGAA